>JAJKFI010000015.1:1283591-1304690 GCA_029204185.1 Lerista edwardsae
AGAGATATACTTGGACTTTTAAAAAGCTTTTGACGAAGTTCTAATCAAGGGCACTTAAGTAAGCTTAGTAGTCATAGAATAAAGCGACAAGTCCTTTTTTGGATTGGTAACTGGTTAAGAACAGAAAGCCGAAAGTAGAAATAAATGGGCAACATTAGCAGCAGATAGAAGAAAGATGTGCGAACTTCCAAGGATCTGTATTAGTTAGTGATTTTTAATTTGTTTATAATGATCAGGAGTTAAAGAGAAAGTTTGTGGATGAAACCAGTGGTGGGATTCAGGGGGTTCGCCCAGGTTCTATAGAACCGGTTGTTAAATGGCCGGGCCCTGCCCACTCGCTTACCTCGGCTGGCTTCGGGGTTTTTTTTGGCTCCAGCTATGACGTCATAGAACCGGTTGTTAATTTATTTGAATCCCACCACTGGATGAAACCATTCAGAGTGCAATCCTAATCTGGAGTTAGGCCGGCACTGCAAAGTTTGGCCAGCACAAGGGCCACCATAAAGCGTGTTTGGACCACTCCCAGAGTCAGTTAGTAATTTGTTTTAATTGTATTCATAAACAAAAAACTTATTTTTTAAAAAAGAAGTTACATAATCCCCCCCACCAAATCACTACACAAAACAAAGCCATCTGCACACATAGAACCATAATGTGTGAGCAATAAAAAAAGCAACAAGTTAAAAGCAGCAATAAAAATTATCCTCAAAACAGAAGTGGACACATAAAAGCAGAGTAGTGACGCACAATAAAACCAAACAACAATCAATGATAATGAAATCACAATGAAGGTAGCTGTAAGGACTACAAAACTAGTCTGCCTTTTTCTCCTACTTGTGGGTTTCTCAGAGATAGCTAGTGGGCCACTATGGGAAATGGAAAACTGGAATAGATAAGCCTGATCCACCAGGACTTATCATATGTAAGGATATGCCGGTGCCAGGGAGGGACTAGCCTGCCAAGCAAGGTTCCTGCTATAATTTGTTTTCCATTCTGTTAGGAGATCTTCTAAAGTAACCTTTATTCCCATGAGTCAAATGATCCTTGTGGGGCCAATTATTCTGTTTCTGTTTGTTCACCTTTGCCTGCTGACTAGTCTCGGATTTTCTCATGTTGTTATTTCATTTTATTATTGGCTTGCTTTCAAAAGAAGCTTTTTATAATACTGATATTTTGGGATGCTACTTTGTGAAAAAGGCAGGGATACATTTAATAACAATAGTAAGCGAAGAATCTAAGTGCTGCCAGAACAGATGATCTTTATTGGTCAGCTGTTTGGGGACAGGGATCTATATTTAGCTTGCTCTGAAAAAAACAACAAACAACTGTCTAAACCAGTGGTTCCCAAACATTTTAGCATCGGGACCTACCCACCCACCCCAAATAACAAAATGGAAAACAGTTTCACTTTACCAGCCACTCAAGCCTCTGTGGCAGTACTGGTGATTGGCAGGTTGTTTAACCCTTGATGAACAAAGCCTAATCTACTCAGAAGATTTAGCCGAGAGGGTTAATGCCTCTGTTTGCCCGAAGATAACAGCTGAAGATCTGAAGGTCGTGAGCTCGAGACTACCAGAAGTCTCTGTGAGCGGCAGACCTTGCAAACTGCGGCTGATTAAAAGCTGAGTTCCAGCTGCCTCGTGGGAGGAGGAGTGTGCTGAAGTCAGCTGCGTCTCTGGTGGGAGCAGGGAAGCCTCTTATCAGCCAGCAGAAGACAGACGGGTGGCTAAAGAAAGAAGGCTAAATCCAGAAAGAAAGATCTGTATGTGTGTAGTTCTTGAAAGATAGAACATTTCTGTAAATTGTAAAAACCTTCGGGTTTGTGAATAAAATTCTGCCTATGTAAACCGCCTTGCGTTACAGTCATTAGAGAAATCTAGTGATCTTAAGAAAGGCGGTATATAAATACATGTATTATTACTACTACTACTACTACTACTACTACTACTACTACTACTACTACTATTATTATTATTATTATTATTATTATTATTATTACTCTGTTTTGCAAACTACCAGAAATTGGGCTGTAACCCACTGGTAGGCCACAGACCCACAGTTGGCAGCAAATAATCAATAGATAGACACCTTTATTTACAGTCTTTGACCAGCATAAAATAATCAATAACTGACAGCAACAACCACAGCAATGTATGTGAATTATCTTGAGCTCTTTCGCTGACATGTTCCAGGTATGAAATATTTCGATGTGTGAGACCTCATGGCATGATAGACTCAGAGCTCATAGAGATAGGTCTGCCTGCTTGGAGGCTCAGGAAGAAAAACAGAGAAGAGGGGGAAGAGTATGAAATATTTCATTTACAGTACCCTACAGCAGGCATGTTCCATTCATGAATGCTCAAGGACCAGCTGGTGTAGCATTACATGCAGGGGTGGCACAACCAGGGATGCTGCTTGATGTCACCTCAGGTAAACTGCTGCCATCTCAATTTTTTTTTTAAAAAAACACCTCCTACTGTGCAGCTTTTGCAAATGCAAAAGTGTGGTTTCCAGTGTTATTTAAAAGGACTCATGTGGACAAAGGAACCTCTTTGTTAGAAGATGCTGGAAGTCCCACACTTCTGGGTTTGCAAAAACCATATGATGAAACATAATAAAGAAGTGGGATATCTGCTTGCTGCTTGAGAAAATGGGAAACTGATCAAGGTGGCTCACATCTGCAGTTGGCTAGAGAGAGGTGATGGCAGACCCAGGGCAAAAGGTACCCTGAATTTGCTTCCTGCACAGTCCCTTGCCATCTGATAATAATAAATAATAATACTTGGATTTATATACCGCCTTTCTTAGGTCACCAGATTTCTCTAATGACTATAACTCAAGGCGGTTTACATGGGCAGACTTCATTCAGAAACCCGAAGGTTTTTACAATTTATACAGAAATGTTCTATCTTTCAAGAACTACACACATACAGATGGATCTTTCTGGATTTAGTCCTTCTTTCTGGCCACCCGTTTGTCTTCTTGCTGGCTGATAAATGGCTTCCCTGCTCCCACCAGAGAAGCGGCTGAACTTCGGCACAACTCCCCCTCACACAAGGCAGCCGAAGCTCAGCTGTTAATCAGCCACAATTAACGAGGTCTGCCGCTCACAGAGACTTCTGGCTGTCCCAAACTGGCGACCTTCAGCTCTTCAGCTCTTATCTTCAGGCAAACAGAGGCATTAACCCTCTCGACTAAATCTTCTGCCCATGTCATGATGCAAGCCATGTCAGGTTCTAGAACAATTGTTGAGAACTATTCCAGGTATTTTGGAAGCACAATGTTTCCGGAGTTACTCTTTAACAATATGGGGGCCAAAGTAATTCTGTAGGTTATATTCTTTAATGTTCATTGAACAAGTGCTTCAAACAGGCCTAATAAATGTTAAACATTCAAACTCATGCCAGGATACGCCAACGTTAATGTTCACTGGGATAAAATGCTTTCACTTGAGCACACCATAGATTTGGGTATTGAATACAATTGTAGTGCTGAATTAAATGAGGCCAGAACTAGCTATTACTAGAGATGACAGGCTGCCATCTCCTCTTCCTGTCTCCCCAGGAACCTGTAGCAAAACCGACCATGGAACTGATGTCATCGTGATCTGATTTTTTCCTCAATTGTTCCTCAATTGCCAAAAGTGGCAGCCACTGAATTGAAGCATTGGTCAGGAAACGCAGATGCAATGGCACGTGTATGGGGCTCCTTTCCTGTGGATGAGGTGCAAGGTCTTACTTTGCAAAAGGGCCAATGTGGCTCCACTTGCCAAGATATAGGGTTTGGGTCTTTATATGCCTGTGATGGCAGGCTATAGCCACTGGGTGTCCCCACTACTCTACTGTGGGCCTTTTAGCAGAAGGCAGGGAAGAGCTTTATGGTACCCACTTCCTCCTTCATTTCCTCAGGGAAAGTCTCTGCCTCATAGTTTGTTCTGGGTGTCTTGTCTTTGGCCTGGTTAGCCCTGAAGAGGCCAGTATATAGGACATGCATGCCTGATATTTTGCAAGTAGGTCTCCTAAGACATCTTGACCCTGGGCATTTTGTCATGGCATTGGCACTGCTGATGCTGACAGGGATGAACTCAGTCCGCCTTCTTGGTTCCAATCCCATCTTGGTTTCTGAGCCAATGAAGATGCCAGCACTCACCACCCCTTTACTGATCAACCACCATTTCTCTGATTCAGACAGCTGAGATAGACAGCCCAATGTCACGACTTGCATGTTACCAGGGAAAGCAAGATGAGAAGAAGGAAATTTAGAGCTGCTCTTTTCAGTGGGTAGCCATGCACCCTTGCTAAACACTTACTTACACACTGCGCAACACCCATAAAGGCTGTAAATTAAATACTCCCGAACATCTCCTGCGAAATGAATTTGGGCTAGTCACTTTTTTATTGCAAAAGGAAAAAGACAAATATGTTTCAGGTTGAGCAACAAGCTTGGTCTTGCTTTCCATTCCGTAACTAGCACAGAAAAACAACAGAATGTTTAGTCAATATTTGCTTGCTGATGAATTGGTACAAATAAATATTCCATCTGAAATACAGATCACCGCCTATGACAACACTAATGAGCCCAGCAAGGCTCAGGAGATCAATGTGTCTTTCCTTCACTAGGGAGATAGCCAACAAAATAAGTCTTAACAGGTTTTATTTATGAACAATTTTAAGCCCATCTTAAATTTATGTTTTGCTGCTACAGTAGATTTTAATTTAGCAACCTTTTACTGCTATAACGCCCCATGGTTTCATTGCTCAAGTGGGGAACTCTTTATTGTGTGTCTTATTAAAAAGCCAATAGAATAAAGCAATGTTTAATGACACATTTATGACTTGAATCCTTAGTACATAGACAACAAAGCAGCAACATGGGCTTCTTAGAAAATATCAGGGGGGTGCCACTAAGCATTTTAAAATTAATATGATGTTTCTTGGAATATCTTAGAATTACTACAGACCACTTAAGAATGATCAAACTCCCTGCTGTTATGACAGATTAGATAAGCGTGGACGAGAATAGGGAGACAGCCCAATCCTAGGCATATCTATGCAGAAGTAAGTCCCACTGAGTCCAATGAGACTTACTGCATGTATAGGATTGCAGCCTGTATGTAGATTGCCATTCTCATTCTCACACACACAAGCGGGTGGAGTGGTAAGTTTTGCAAGGAGCCTTACCCTTGCTATGAGATGAAAGCATCCTTCTTCCAATCCAATAGACCCCACTGTCATGGTGGTAGGGCTACAGGGTGAGCAGGGTTAGGGGTGTTACTTCTTCTTGCCCTAGTCTGTTGTAGCATTACTACCACCATCACTGTGGAGCAATCACAGCGAAAGCTCTCATTGCTTTCCCTCTTTACTTGAATCACATGGCACTGCTTTCAATATTCAATACAGAGTGAACTGAACAAATATACATTTGAAAAGACTTGACCTTCCTTCTTGCCTAACTACACATAGGCAAGTTTCACTGACTACAAAGGGGCTTACAGTAAACGTATGTACTATGCACTATGTGAAGACTCAAGTCATAGTTCATATTAATTCTGAATATCAAAATTAGTCAAAAGGTATTGCTGTGTACAAAAGATTTGTGGCAATGAAGGTTGGAACAAGTCTTCCTTTTCTGGATATTCCAATATCAGCAGGTATGAGCTGCCTAAACAGAAGGTACAATTGTTTTTCATGAAATGCTAAAGGCATCTATTATTATGATCATACATTTGCATAAATGAATTTGTGGGATGCCTTAACTAGAAAGAGCCAATGGTAATATGCTCTTTGCAACAAAATAAACATATGTAAACAAGCCTACTGACAGATTAAAGGCCACTTCCAATATCATTCGTTCGGAAAAAACCACATGTAACTGGGATGTCAATCATCATTATGATTGCAACTTCTCTGATCTTGTACATGAAGTGATATGCATTTGCAAACATCACACATCACAAAAGTTTTCCCAACAGGAATGATCCCATGCAGGAAACACCTGACAATTGAAGTTGCCCTCAATATCCTTCTCATAAAGGTTTCCCCACAACCGAATGGTCTACTCGTGAATGACTGTAGGGGGCGGTGCTCATCTCCGTTTCAAAGCCTGTAGAGCCGGTGTTTTGTCTGAGGACAAGCTTCCGTGGTCATGTGGCCAGCGTGACTATATGCTGTAGCGCACAGAACGCCGTTCCCTTCCCACCGGAGTGGTCCCTATTTATCTGCTTGCATTTAGGTGCTTTCGAACTGCTAGGTTGGCAGTCCTTCTCATAGGTTCCAGCTAATCCTATTTATCATGAGTGTGCTGCATTCTATAGTGGTGGGGAAGTCATGGAGGCCTCCTGAAGGAAAGATAATTTTTGTTCCCTTACCTTGTTGCTGCATTGCAGCTATATTGGTGCTGGAAAGCTGGATAGGATTGGGCAACTCCCTAGTTGCCCTAGTAGTTGTACACAGAATTGCAGCCTTAAGATGTCATATATATTTACTTGGGAGTAAGTCTCACTGAAATGAGTGAGTATTGGTTAAGGAGCTATGCATAGGGTTGTGTTCGCTTTAGGGCAATCCTAACCAACTTTCCAGCACTGACATAGCTGTGTCAATGGGGCATGTGCTTCATCCTACAGTGGAGCATCCTGCAGTCGTCATGGAGGCCTCAAGGTAAGGGAATGTTTGTTCCCTTATCTCAGAGCTGCATTGCCCTTATCCTGGTGCTAGAAAGTTGGATGCATTGCCTCTGTTGTTAGTGTGCCTGCTATATGAACAGTAAGGCACCAAATTCAGTGCACAGCTGCTGTTTCACAGATTGTGGTTGCGGAGATCTACAGTGGGCCCATAATATCTACAGATTCAGGATGTACAGATTTCAGAATCCGCTGGTTCCAAGCCCACGGATTCGAGCCAGGCCAGGACCCTCCAAATGTGACTGGAGTTGTGCTCTGGTTGGGCCCAAAGGGTTTTCTGAGGGCCAGGTAGGCCACATACTACTGCATGTAGCCTCCTCAGCCCTCAGAAGGCCCATTTCAGGCAAAAAATTCTGCAATTTCCTGCTTCTCTGGGTCTCAGAATGCCAAAAAATTGCAGAATTGCTTCAGTTTTCCCTGAGAAACCAGAAGTCCTTTTTTTTTTTGCCTGAAATGGGCCTTCAGAAAACCACCTGGATCCAACCACAGCACAGCTCCAGACAGTTGGAGGGTCAAGGTGGCCCAAATATGCAGGTTTCAATACCAATTCATGTGGGTTCTGGGCAGCGTCGTCATCCGCAAATGAACTACCGGAACGCCGGGAGGGACGTGGGTGGTACTTTCGCGTGATTGGCAGCCCACCTGTTTCGTTCCGTGGCTGCCCTGGCCTCGAGGGGGGCTGCCCCCAGTTGGCGCGGCCCCCCGCTGCTTGCCCAGGCACCCGGCGCGCCCCCCACCTGTCTCCCCCAGCGAGCAGGCACCCCTCGAGGCCAGGGCAGCCACGGAACGAAACAGGCAGGCAGCCAATCACGGCGGAGCCCTGCCTAAGTCCCTCCCAGCGTTCCGGGAGTTCATTTGCAGATGACGATGCTGGTTCTGGGTGTGGAACCATAGCAGAAAACAAGGGCCAACCTGTATTTTGATATCTCCCATTTTGAAATGTTGATAACATACTGCAGGAGAGTTTTGAAGGACTATTTTTCTAGCACAGCTTTAACCAACTGTACCATAATCATTTAATCAGGACAGGCTACTGCAGAATAAATAAATACAGCAGGTGGAGTAGAGCTCTTTAATATGCAATGAAGTGGGGAGGAAGACTCCGGCGTTAATCCTTGGTATGGAAATCGGGTGTTACATAAGCATGTCCCTACAGTCATCTGTGAAATGTTAGAGGGCATATCTATTCCCTGGACACTGAATGAAGTCCTTGGATTTATCTAGTCATGGGGCAAATTTAACACTATTCAAGTATCACTACACACATGCAACAGACAAGGCAGAGATTAGCCTCTTCCGAGTATTCGCAATGTCATTATTTTATTAGGCACCAGGCATCTCATTACAACTGACAAATTAGAAAGACATGAGAGGAAAGGGGGAAAAGTGGTTACCAGTTGAAAGGCATGACTGATATGTGAAAGATTAAGAGATAAATATATGTACCCTGCATGAGTGATCATGAATTGAAGACATGATGAGAACCAACAAGTATCTGAAAAGCCCTCCCTCTCCAGGACTATAAAAGGAAGACAAAGAACTAGGAACAATAGATTACAATTTTTAAAGGGATTTATACCAAAGCTAGATAAGAAAAGGTTAGTAGAGATTTTTTTTAAAAAAATGGTTTATATATTGTGCATTTTTAATCTTGTGTTGTGTGCTGCCTTGAACTCCTTGGATGGGATACAAATATTTTAAATAAATAAATAAAAATAGTACAGTATTTCTGTTACAGTAGAGATAGTGTCACCACACATTCCATGAAATCAAATACCTTGTAGAATTAAAGAACAGAGTCCCATTACTTAGCACATTTACTCTAGACCAAGTAAAATATCATTGGGGAAGACCAGAGGGAAAGTCTATCTAATCTACAAACCAGTTCAACTGGGATGCTCAAACTGAACCAGTACAATTCCATTCCTTTTCCCTCCCATGTATTTGAACGAAAGCAAAAATAATTCATTCCATTGCAATGTCCTGCATGTAATAATGGAATCTAAGCACACTGGTTTTATTGGAACTAAAACAATTTAAATCCACCATAAGTACTGTATTCTACTTTAGATGGTTTGTATTTAAAAGGTATATTTTCAAAGAACTCAAGGGAAGGTAATGTAACCTTGTGCAATTAATGATGGTTTATGCTAAATGTTATAATATAAGCGGTTACACATGGGTAATAATAATGCATGTTATGAAGGAAAAAAATATATCAGCCTACTTCTCGTATGTTTTCTTGGAAGTAAATGCCATTGAGCATAATGGAACTGAACTCATCCTAAAGCACAATCCTATGCATAGAGAGGTTTGAAAATTGTGTTATTTTACTCAGAAGTAAGCCCATTGCATTCAGTAAAGCTGTAGTCCTATCTTAATCACCAGAAACACTCTACCTATGAAGATTTACCCAGTTGTATATCCCATTGTGTTCAATGATAGTCATTTTCAAGTAAGTATGCAGGGGGGTTGCATCCTTTGCCGGTTTCAACTCACAGCATGGGTCTGTGCTTGTCACAGCATGGGTCTGTGGCAGTCTTCTATGCAACAGGTTTATAGCACAGATACATGCCTATGGGAAGCTCTGCGTGTAACCCACTGGAGACCAGCACAGGATGAAGCACCAAGATGGCACACAGATCAGAAGTACTGAAAGTCTCCTCCCAAATCCAACACAAAAGGGGTTTGGGAAAAGCCCTACATGTGCTTTTCAAGCTACTACAAAGCAGTTTGCTCGGTTTTCAATGGGTCACACTTTCAAGCAAAGCTGCTGAAGATCCTGAAGGAATAATGCTTTAAAATGGTTATTCATGTGGATTAAGTTCAATTTCTTGCTGGACTGGAGCATAAAATGACTTTCACCAGCAACTGTTTTTGTGAAAGTCTTTTTCCTGAAAAGGAAAAAAACCCTCTCATACTATTGTAATCACCACTTTTATCAATTATATCAGACTTTTTCGGACAACCCATCTCTCGCAGTATATGTGCGCTGTGAGCATGGGAAGGGAAAACAGAATCTCAACCCTAGCCATGTTTGTATCACCAGCACCTTCTGGCCACTGCACACTTGGCATTTGCAAACAACTGAGAGCCCAATCCTATGCAAGCCTACTCAGAAGTCCCATAATAGTCAATGGGACTTACTCCCAGGCATATGTGAATTGGATTTCAGCCTCAGCTCTATCATGTAGAGGGCTTCTTCATGCAGATTGGAACCCTGTAGTCCGGTGCACTTAGCTCCGTAAGTCCCCTCAAATCAAAAAAAGTTACACAAAAGCCCTCTCAACTGGATTTGACAGTACTAGGTGTGCATATTGCCGGGAAAAAATCCGGGGAAAATCCGAGTACCTGAAGTGGGCCATTTACAAGATGCCAGTCTGAAAATGGGCCAAAATGCATGCAAAATCATAAAAACGCGCCATTCCCAATCTCAGAAACAGTCCAACCGCAGGTCTGACAGCTGTTTTTCTCAGAGCTGGGTGTGCATATTGCAGGACAGAAACTCCGGGAAGTTCGGAGTGCCCAGAGTGGGCCATTTCCACCTGGTGCCAGTCTGAAAATGCATGCAAAATCACAAAACCGCGCCATTCCCAAGCTCAAACAGTCCAACCACAGGTCTGACAGCTGTTTTTCTCAGAGCTGGGTGTGCATATTGCAGGACAGAAACTCCGGGAAGTTTGGAGTGCCCAGAGTGGGCCATTTCCAACTGGTGCCAGTCTGAAAATGGGCCAAAATGCATGCAAAATGATAAAACCGTGCCATTCCCACGCTCAGAAACAGTCCAACCACAGATATGACAGCTGTGGCTGTCAGAGCTGGGTGTGCATATTGCAGGACAGAAACTCCGGGAAGTTTGGAGTGCCCAGAGTGGGCCATTTCCAACTGGTTTAACTGGGCTCCAAACCATGTGGAGGAACCCTCTGAGTGTATAACTTGGGTCCTTGCAGACAAAGGCCAATCAATATGGCATAGCCATCACGGATGTTGACATCAAGCTGTGTGGCCTGCAAACACAATCCCACTTCTCCCAATGTGAGCCTAACAGCAAGGAGTTTGTCTGACAGCTATTCTTAGCTGTCTAATACCATATTTTATGGATAGAAAAACACTACAAGTAACAATAGCACCTCTACCCCTTTTAGTGCATCTCTAACTTTAATCTTGTGTATATATAAAGCACAAACTACCCATTCTTGGTGGGAAGATTTCTTGACAAACTGAACTAATAACAAATATTAGAATACTTTCATACAGAAAATTACTGTTACTGATTTCACATAGAACATTTACTATGCAATTTGGTTCAACAATCTAACACAGATATTACTGTAATTCCATGAAATTTTTCTGCTGAAACTATTCTCTGTATAAATGCAAAACATATTCAACCGGATGAAGAGGAAAAAGGGGAAAAAATCTCAACATAAAAGACATTCTTAATGAACAGACTCACCTCTAGCACCACTTCCCAATGCTTTGCATGCTTGTTTCTATCCTAAGTTAATATGCTGATGGCATCTCAGATGGAAACGGATAATATGGAATACAATTTCTACAGTGTGGGACACACCGTTAGTTCACAGATGCCTTTAAAGTCTCTACTGCTGTATTCATCCAAAATACATTCAGTGCAACACGGAAGCAGCCCAAAATAAGGTCACAGCCACAGGTGTTGTGGGGTTTGGTGCAGTGCATAAGGCCGTAGTGGAAAATCAGTCTTTGTTGGCAAGACTTTGCTAAATAATAGCCTCGCTTCATCACATGCACTAAACTAAGTAACATGTTTCCTATATTACGTCAGGGACAGCTGGAGGTTGCATGGCAGGCAGATGTACTGGGATTGAGTGACTAAATATATTGAGAGGTTTGCTTTAAAGACTGCTGTATGCATCCAAGGACAGCGCAATTACGTATGTTTATTTAGTTCCTTTGAAGTCAATGGAACTTACATGCAAGCGCTAATTTAAACTTGCTCCCAAAGTCATGCTACCTTGAAGAGCAGTGTCCTGTCTATTGTGCTGCTCTTGTCGTGACCACAAATGGTAATCATACCTTCCTTTCCAAAACCGTTTCACTTGCTGCCCGAGCATGTTTACTCAGAAGTAACCCTCACCGAGCTCAACAGAATTTATTCCCAGATAATTATATGTATGACTGCAGCTCTTCCTTGCACCTGTTCCAGCAAAAATGAGGATTATAATAAGTATTTATTTTGCAGTTTTGAGAGTTCAGAATACTTCAAATGTATTATAATCCTTAATACAACCCTGTATGGTAAGTAGAACTAGGGGGACATTAGAGAGGAGGGCACCAAAATATCTCTCCCCCATTTTTCTGGTCCTGATCATTATCCCACCTTCCTTCCTCAGCCCCCCCCCTTCAACTTCTCAAAGCATATAGTCTTCCCTTTATTTTGATACCTGTGGCTTGAGGGGGATGAGGAAGGGGCAAGCATTGCTGATGCTTTGAGATCCTTTCCCAGAAAATGACTTTAGGAGAAGGATTTGGCAGAGATGGGGGGGAATCAAATCTAGACAATTGCCAGATAGAAAAGGAGGGTGAAGCATCATCAATACGTCACCTCAGCGATGAGATCTACAAACGACCTGGGGGAACGCTGGGCGAGACTTAGGCAGGACATCCGGGTGATCGGCAGCCCGTCCGTGGCGATCCGCAGCTGTCCTGGCTTCGGGGGGGGGGGCTCCTGCTCACTGCGGAGGATGGGTGAGGGTCGTGCCGGGTGCCTGGGCGAGCAGTGGTGGGGCGCGCTAACTGGGGGCAGCCCCCCCCAGGCCAGGACAGCTGCAGAACGCTGTGGACGGGCAGCCAATCATGTGGAAGCCCCGCGGAAGTCCCACTCAGCGTTCCCCCAGGTCGTCTGTAGATCCCATCGCTGCATCACCTCCTTAAACAAAGCTGCTTTATACCGAGTCAGACCCTTGGCTCAGCTAATCCTGCACTGCCTGCTTGAATTGGCAGCATTTCACATTTTTGAAAATTGCCAGATTGATCATGTACTCCACCCACTTTCCAACTCTGCATATGTTGTGATTTCTGCTTGCGGAATCACAGGGAGGGCTGTACCTCTTTTCCGTGGACTACGACCCGGGGTGGGTCTGTCTCCCCTGCCTCCCTTCACCACACATCCCTGGTGTGCAGCAATCCTGCCTCCCATCCCCCTACCTGGAGCTCCCACTTGGCATCCTCATGTTTTGCAGGAAGAGTGAAGCATTCTGGGAGGCCAGCATGATCCATCCTTTGGGTTTATTTTAAACAGGAACATGCAGTTCAAGGATGCCACATGGGGGTAGGAGGTGGGATTGCTGTGCCTCCTCTCACTCATCAAATGGACAAGAATGAGAGCAACAAGGCATCAGCAAGGGAGGGAGTTGAAGCAGACAGCATTTATGCCCCTGCATCAGGGAACACTTTGGCCCAAACCAGGCTGGCATTATTGCATTGTAGCCCCACCAAGCAGAGGGCCAAAACAGGGCAGTGATTAGGGTGTGTCAGAGACTAACTTGTGCAAAGGTGACTTAGGCCACGGCCTGTCCTCCCTCAGGCCCTGTTTCCAGCCCCTCTGCCAGCATAATGTTATGCAGGAGTGCCCTGGTATCTACTGCAGGCGCGTATCTTACCTGTTGCGCCCCATGGCACGGGCCATGGGGCATGGGGCAGCAGCGGGGTGCCATTGCGCACGGTCTGGGAGAGACCGCACGGTTTTCGGCCTTCCCGCCCGCCCGTCTCCCTTACTCTCGGAAACAGAGCGTTTCCGGGGTAAGGGGGCGTGTCTGCATGATGCACGGGGGCGGGGCGATGGGGGACGCGGTTTCAGCGCCTGCCATGGGGCGCTTTCAGGCCTCCAGGCGCGCCTGATCTACTGATTCAGTAACTACAGTTTCAGTTATCCACAGACACCATGGATACCCGGATGCCTATTAAAAAGATAGCACAGTGGTTCCGAATCTGCGGGTCGGGACCCAATTTTCAGGGGGTCACAGAGTTTGAAGCAGCCATCTGAAAAAGCTGGGCACCACCATCTTGGAAGCTTTATTTTGGCTAGGTAAGAGACTTCCCCATTAAACTGCCATTTCCTCAATGGCTGTGGCTTTCTCGTGGCTGCAAGGGAAATTAGCCTTATTGTCGGCTCGTCCTAGTGTATGCCTATGTGTGTGATTATGTCTCTCCCAGGTCTCTTTCCGAGTGGGCATGTCACGCCTTCCATGTGCATGCCAAGGTGAATCTCGGCACACAGGGAAGAGAAACGTAAATACTGTGAAGACTATCTAAAATTTGGCTTTACCACCTTGCTCAGCAATGGCATCGAGGAGCCACAATGCATTCTGTGCAACGCTGTTCTCAGTGTTATATCCATCACTGAACTTAAACATCACTTTGCATTCAGAACATTCTAAAACAGATGTGGAGTTCTTTCGGCTTTCAAAAAGTGCCACTTATTAAAAACAATGACTTCACTTCCTACTTAATGACATCCTTCCGGCTTTAGGTCTTAGGGGAGGTCCCAACAGGTTATCCTAGCTAAAAAGGGGCCCCAAGTGCAAAACAGGTTGGGAACCTCTGAGATAGGGGAACATTATACACATCCCTTTTTCTTACCCTGTTGCAGCAAAACCACTGATGTGCCCCTATCTTTTAAAAGGTGCCCCCAGTATCCACAGTTTCAGGTATCCACGGGGGCAGGGGAATCCAGAACGCAGACTCTGGGGCATGCCTGTACGTTAAATGTTCCCCATTGAACAGAGTGGATAGCCTATACTGCCTCTCCACCTCCACCACAATGGAGGGGACCTTTGACATGGCTGCTACTGGACAGACCCACTACCGTTTCCCCTGGCTGGACTCAAACTAGCTCACCTGGTTCCCAGACCAGAGTTTTATGCAGCCAGCCAACGGAGGCTGTTCTTGTAAGAATGCAGCTGTGGTGGCCCGTCTTGTTTATTTTTAACCTTGTTCTTACTTAACAAAAGGGTGTTCCCCTTCAGATGAGAATTTATTCCCCACAGGAGCCTGAACACTTATCCTAGGGAGGCCTGTGTGTTTGTTATGCAGGCGTCCCCACCCACCAAGTGAGATTAGTCATTGATTGATCGAAACATTTTCATGCTGCTTTCCACATAAGCCTAAAACCAAATAGGTAATCGTACTTATTAGCACCTTGCATGCCTGACCCAGTGATTGATGCCTGCTAGTGATGTTACCATGGATGCAGAGGGGAGTGGCTGCTCTGTTTGTATGTGTGTGTTTTTTCCACCAAACACATTTTGCTCGCTGGGTGTAGAATCCCATCTAAGTTATGCCAGTGTGACCTACACATCGATATGAAGAGATCGTTAGACTGATATTTTGACATTACTGAAGGTGCAAACCTCACTTGGAGTTAGGCTGGCACAAGTGCCAATCTAGGAGTGTTGTAAATGCACCATAAAGTGCACCTGGACCATTCTCGGAGTCACTTCTGATCCCAAGTACTTGGATAAAGGAATCCCAACATGTAGTAAATCTCAAGAAATCATAGTAACGAGTCGTATTGGATAAACAGAATAAAGCTCTTTGAATGCTGTGGTTTACCAATGGTATGGTTCTTTAGTGAGGCTAAGAAGTGAAGATTAGGGCAGAGTTTGCTAACTTGTGCAACACAGAAGGTCACATTGGATGCATTAATATCATGTAGTTGGCACCCAACCTATTTTACGTAAGGCTTGCTGCACTGGGGCCCATTTACTCTGTGAGATGACTTGTGCAGTTTGGTTCCTGCTGAGCAGTTGAGCATGTCGGTAAAGTGGAGTTGGCAGGCTCTGGCACTGCTAAACCCAAAATGTTCAAAACTGTAATGCAGCTCATCTCCCCAAGTTACAATGTACACTTAGGAATCGTGAGATTTGAAGACGTAATTGTTCTCCGGGTTTGCTTTCTAAGGCCTTTAGAGTACATTTTTTACCAATTTTACAGCTGCTACTTTTTTAAATGAAAGCCAGAATTCTGAAGGTTCTGAGAGGCAGTAATAATTCAAAGTATTTTATTTGTTTGGTTTTGTTTACATAGTATTCTGCCTTTCTTCCTGGATGGAAGCAGAGGTATAGTTCTGAATGCAGACTCCAGACACTGCCCATAACCAACCCTGCTTAGCTTCAGTAAGGCTGATGCAAATATGCCTTTGGACTGTAGACCTAACTAGTGTCTTAACTGTTTTCAGGAATGTGTTAGCAGGGTTGCCATGTTCCAGTTCATCAAATCTGGGCAGTTGATTTGCATATTATTTAAATCACCCAGCAATTATGCAAATCAAGTAAAGGGGAAGTTTACAGAAGCTAATCTTCTCCCTACTCTACTTTCATTCCAAAGTGCCTCATCCCAAAGCAGCTTTGCAGCAAGAAAATGATCAGTTAGACTTTCTTGCACACTGTTCTATGTAACAAGAAGTATGTCCTGATTTCCCATAACATTTCTCAGTCGCCTTTTGCCATAAAATGGCTTCATGACAGTTTCAATAATAGTTATGTGATTGAATCCTAAAGGCTAAATGTAAGTATTATTTATTTATTTATTTATTTGAAGAATTTATACCCCACCTTTCCCATGCCGAAGCAAATGCCCAAGGCGGCTTACAGAGAACAAAGTACAATGTAACCACAATAAGTAAAACAAGGATTAAAGAAAACAACAACAATGACATTAACAGGAACAATGAGAGTAACAAGAATAAAATTAGACCCAATTCTCCATATCAGGTTGTTTGGGGAGAGGGAAAAAACATTTGACCAGGGAGTGAGCAAAACTATGACACTATACCAGAGGGACAGAGGGGAGACAGCCACACAATCATTCAAAGGCCAGATGAAATAGGTGTGATTTGAGCCCTCTCTGAAAGGTCATGAGGGAGTGTGTAGTTCTTAATTCTTCTGGAAGGGAATTTCATATTTTTGGAGCCGTTACAGAGAAGGCTCGTCCCCAAGCTGCCATTCCTTTAACTTGGGACAGAGGGGGCACTTGAAGGAGAGCCTCTTTAGATGACCTAAGAGAGCGAACTGGGAGAAGGCGGTCTTTTAGGTAGGCTGGGCCTAAGTCATGAAGGGCCTTAAAGGTCAGTACCATCATCTTAAATTGGGATCGGAAGTGAACAGGCAGCCACTGTAGCTGCAGAAGGAGAGGTCCTACTGAGTCAAACCATCTAGCCCCTGTAACCACCCGGGCTGCTGCATTTTGTACTAACTGTAGCCTTTGAACTGTTCGTGAGGGAAGCCCTACATACAGCAAGTTGCAGTAGTCCAGCCTTGAAATCACTAACGCATGGATCACCGTGGCCAGGTCAGGACGGCTCAGTTTGGTCGTAGTTGGCGCACCAATCGACGCTGGGCAAATGCACTTCTAGCTATAGCTGCTACTTGGTTCTCCAGAGACAGCTGAGAGTCTAGGAGCACTCCTAGACTGCGCACCTGCTCTTGCAGGGGCAGTGTCTCTCCATTCAGAGTGGGTGAAAGACTTTGTGTCTGCATTGAGGATTTCCTGACCAGGAGGACTTCTGTCTTTTTCTGGTTTCAGTGTTTACCTATTGGCTTTCATCCATACCCCAACTGCCTCCAGGCAGCGCCCCAGGACCTTCACAGCCTCTTCAGTTTGGGATGGTAAAGAGAGATAAAGTTGAGTGTCATCAGCATATTGGTGACACCCCACTCCAACCCCGCTGGCAGATCTCCCCCAGTGGTTTCATGTATGTATTGAAGAGCATGCGGGATAAAATAGAACCCCATATTGCAAAGGTCAAAGTGCAGAGCAGGAGTCCCCCAGCATCACCATTTGGGACCTGTTAGCCAGGAAGGAGTGGAACCATTTCAGAGCAGTTCCCTTTAACCCCAGCTTTGCTAGCTGATCCAGAAGGATACTATGGTCAATTGTATCAAAGGTTGCTGAGAGGTCTAGCAGGACTAGTAGGGATGCCTTTCCCTTATCTAGTCCACGGTGAAGGTCATCCATGAGGGCGACCAAAGCTGTCTCTGTCCCGAAGCCTGGTCTGAAGCCAGATTGAAAGGGAAAATCTGTCTCTTCTAGGAACCCTTGGAGCTGGGGATGTTACTACCCGCTCAATCACTTTCCCTAAGAAAGGCAGGTTGGAAACTGGTCGATAATTGTTTAAGTTAGTGGGATCCAGGGATGGTTTTTTTCAGGAAGGGGCGTACAATTGCAGTCTTCAGGGTGCTCGGCATCACCCTCCTGCAAGGATGCATTTACAATGGGTTCCATCCCGTCAGCTAGCCCAGCCCAAGCAGTTTGTACTAGCCGAGCTGGGCAGGGGTCAAGCGGGCAAGAGGATGGTCTCAAGCTTCTGAGGATCTTGTCTACCTCATCAGGCTGCATAAGCTGAAAGGAATCCATGATAAAAGCCTGAGATGCTGGATCAGAGAACAAGTTACTGCTAATGTGGGTAGGGTTTGTAGAGGGAGTATGGGTGACACAGTCTGAGGTGCTGGATCAGAATCCAAGTCATGGCAAATGCGAGTAATTTTGTCTGCAAAGTGTTTTGCAAACTCATTGCAACTGTCAGTCGAGGACTCTGGCTGCAGAATTATTTGAGTGCAACAGCTCACGGACAACTCAGAAAAGTTCCGCAGGGCGATTTGTTGCAGATGCAATGGTGGCAGAGAAAGATGCCTTCTTCTCTGCCATCGTTACCATTGAATAGGCCCTGAAATGGACAATAGCTTGTGCATGATCAGATTCATCACACGTTTTTCTCCATCTTCGTTCCAAGTGTTGGCCAAGCTGTTTCATAGCTCACAGCTCCTCAGTAAACCATGGAGCTGTCTTGGCATGGCGGCAAGGCCGGGGCCATTCAGGAACAATCTGATTCAGGGCTCTAGCCGACTCCCTATACCAAAAGGCGGCCAGGGCTTCGGAAGAATCACCAACACGGGAAGCAGGAAGGTTTCCCAGTGTCATCAGGAAGCAAACCAGGTCCATCAGTCTCCGGGGGCAGACCATACCAGTCAGTCCCCTTGCTTTTAAAGGGTGGACACAGGTTGCCAGCCCAAAGCTCACAAGATAGTGATCAGTCCAAGACAAAGGAGTAATCTTAGTCTCCTCCATAGCCAACCCACTATCTCTATGCCCACCAGTGAACACCAGGTCCAGTGTGTGACCTGCCACATGTGTGGAAGCTGAGATCCACTGAGATAGGCCCAAGGTTGCCATGGCAGCCATGAAATCCTGAGCCGCTGCCAACTCAGGGACATCAGCATGGACACTTAAGTCCCCCAGCACCACCAAGTGTGAGGAATCCAATGCCACAGTCGAGATCATTGTGGGCAGCTCAAGTAGGGAGGCCGCGGGGCCACATGGAGAATGGTGTATCAGTAGAATAGTTAACCTGTCTTGGCCCTGTAATGTTACATGGAGATATTCAAAGCCAGCACCTTGTTGTACAGGGTGCTTAGAGAAGGGGATGGAGTCCCAGTAAATCACTGCGACACCACCACCTCACCCTTGAATTCTGGGCTGGTGTTTCTGAATCTGGGCTGGTGAATTCTGAATCTGGAAGCCTGGTGGACACAGTTGAGAGAGATTCACACACACACCCCAGCAGCATCCAGCCAAGTCTCCATAATGCAAACAATAGTCACTGTAATGCCAGTTTAGTCCATTTTATCCACTGGGGAGCATATGGTTAAGAAATAGTAGCTTACAACCACCCTGCAATATGCTACTTTGTCAATGCCTAAAGATTGGAGGTAAAGCTGAGACTGTTTTAAATTTCCAGGCCAAATTCACCCCCACATAACAGCTATCAGGTTCAGCAAAGGACAATATACTGTACAAAAAATCCCCTCCACATACTCCTTCCCCAGGCAAATCAAGCATTCAGCTGCATGCAGAAACATTGTGTTCCACTGACTTGCAGGCAGACTGTGCCAAGAATTCTTGAGTTCCCCTCTTTTTCCCCCTTAGTTTTCCTCCTTTTAGACATTTTTAACCCTTCAGAGGCTTCTGTGATGGCCAGTATCCAAAAAAACTAAACCAAATTACATTAAAAAAGAAACAGAATAAGACTGGAATTAGAAAAAGCATACCTTCATGCTTTGCGGCTGTCTTTTGGAAAATTGGGGGGGGGGGGGAAACGGGCACAGCTGCCCAATCACAGCTATCGGAGAGAAACTCCCCCAAGTATTATGGCAACTTTATGTATTACGCATGTGTATTCATTTTTGGAACAAATGGAATCAGATATAAATTTGCTCCAGTCGAATCCTTTCATTCATCCACAATGAATGTGCCACAGAATGAATGGAAATTAAACTGGAAAAACATGAGAACAGAAATAAAATAGTAATATACATGTTTTTTCTTGCACGTGTGTAATCTGTACGGACAAAATAATGAGAAACTCAACTTGGTTTCCACTCCTTCCGCAAAACAGTTGGAGCTGCCTGGCATCAAGTTGCACACACCCAGCAGCATGTGAGCATGGAAACTGTTTCTGGCTATGTGTGACTCCATCTGTAGACAGCCTGAGTGTTAGTTCACACGTCCTTGCTTAGCACTTGAGTACAAAGCGGTAACTTGCACTTATAAGTGGTTGACTGAAGTCTCTACCAAGCGTATGGTGTGATGTTACACAGCTGTGTATGTGGGACACCTAGTCCTTAAGGATGAATAAGCAGTTCCAGCTTGCAATGTATTTTGTGGAGCTGGGCCCACACAGTTGCATTTCAAGTGAATGCAACCACTATGAACATATGAGAATGGCAGCATGTGTGAATCAAGCTTCAGCCAGGATATAGCAGGGTGAATTGTGTCTCTCCTATACAAGTATTTCTCATTCAGGAAATTACTCTTCCTCTGTTCTGCTGTCTCCATAACAACAGAGTGTCTTAACAACAAAAGAATAGTTACTGAGGCAGTCACCTAAAAATCTTATGTTCAAGTTATTGTTGATAGCAACACAACAGATGCCAGAATGAGGGTTACTGGCAGACAATAATAGGCCCTGCACCTATCATTGAGGTATTTCATGTGATGTTTCTAAAACAGAAAACATGCCAGAGGATAAGGCAGAGAGAGTTGCCAGGATTGTATACATTAGACATGATAACTGTCTTTTTAGTTTCTGAAGGGGACTGGTGTTTGGCTTCTATATACTGAGAATAAATTGTAAATCACTTCTTGCAAACTTTACATGTCCCTCCCCTGAATTAATTCTGAATTTACCTATGAGTTTTTTCTCTGTAATTGATAAAAAGGACATTAAGAATAAGGATATTCAGTTCTTAAACTGTGAGAATGGAAATCATGAAATATACAGTATAATGCTTGGTATAGGCTTGAACTCAGATGCATTATAAAGGCAAAATTTTTATTCACACACACACACACACACACACACACACACACACACACACACACAC
>JAJKFI010000015.1:1304700-1489704 GCA_029204185.1 Lerista edwardsae
CACACACACACACACACACACACACACACACACACACACACACACACACACACACACTTCTTTTTACACTTTCTGACACTAATGCCAAAATGCTCCAATTTATCTCAACACTCTGTGCTTAAATCTATTCAAATATCCCAGAGAAAATCACTAATAATGCAACCTTTTTGGAATGATCAGTGATGATCCATTATAAGGGGATAGCAGTGTTACATCTGGTGCTATGTCAGGCTAGCTTGAGACTTGAAATGCAAAAGCACACATAATGGAACAATCATTTGTTTAATAACCAGTTGCTAACAGGCTCTCACTTTTTCACGGTCTCAGAAGGGTAATTTCTTCCATTGCAACTTGGAAATCATTTGTTCAAAGGAGAGGAAGGAAAAGTGCAGGAGCACGAAGAGTTTCATGTAGCATAGCAGATACCTTGCCAGGCACTTTAAGAGCCACTGCTAATTCGTAGTAAAGCTAGAGAGGAAGAAACAGTATGCAGGGGCCACAATGCATTGGGTAAGTGGTCCCTCCCACTTGCCATTGGAACTATTCTGGGCAGCTACGGCAATGTGCAGGAGAAGCCGTTTGGTTTGGCAGTTTTCCTTGGACTACAATAGAGAGCAGGGTCTGTGGTCCCTGCTTCCTCCCACTGCACATTCTTGTTGCGGGAGGTGTGGTCTGTTGGTTGAGCTGCCAGAACTGCTGGCTGGCTAAGCAGAGCTAAGAGCTTAGCTAAGCAGGAGAATCTGTGGCCTTGTTTCTGGATGGGAGACAGAATGCCAGGCTGTGAAAAGCTGCTGTACCCGTTTTGGCAGGACAAAGTTGCTGATTAGCTACCACTGGGAGAGTGTGGGGGAGTGTGAAGGTCAATCAGCAAGAAAAGAAAACATCCTTGAAGACCTGTCCAGGCTTAGGATTTACAGTTGCTTGTTGAAGCTCGATGTTCATGCAGCAAGAGGAGATAACCACATTGTGAAGGCAACATCTGGTGATTGAGGGGGTCTGTGAATTTTTCATAAAACATATTGTAAAAACCCCATTGAAAAATGATGGTTTAGACTAGCCTGCCCATGTAAAACACCTTGAATGCTGTCTAATAATGTCTAATATAAATACCTATGTAAGCATGTTGCACAATGCTTCTCCTTGCTCACCTGGCTGTGTTTGTGGACATTTCTTCCTCTCTTGACACCTGGCAGTATCTCTTAAGAAAAGTACATCCCTAGAGCTTGGTGTGCTGCTATGCACTACTATGCCAGGTTGTCTGAAAAAGGAACGGGAAAAGCCCTCCCTTCTTCCCCATTTGCAGAGTGCAGTGAGAAGAAAGGGAACTGGGAATAATTGTTACAGTATTGTTTCTTGGGCTTAGAGCAGTACTTCCCAAACCTTTTAGCTCTGGGATCCACTTTTTAAAATGACAATCTACCATGACCCACATAACTTTACTAGACAAAAGAGAGATCTAGAAAAAAAAATATTTGTAGTAGTAGCAATAGTAGTAATCTAGTGCTCCCAAGGATGCTATAAACTTTACATACAGTATTTGTACATATAGTATGTACATATAGTATGTGTACATATACATTTGCTAGACTCTCCCCTAGACATGGAGTTCAAAGATTGTTCCCCCAAACTTTGGCAGTCATTCCAGGTTACCTAAAAGTCTGAACTGGAGAGCAAGATGTGCAATTAGGGACTTCCAGTCCAGACAAGTCTGAAACTGGGTTCACATGAGATCTACAGCAAGCCAAATACTAGAGAAAAATCAGAAAATTTGACATTTTAATTTGGGTGTATGAAACTTATCTCATACCACAGGTTAGCAGTCCAGCCATGAGAATAGTCTCTCCAGAAAATCTGCAATTTTCTTCCGCAAACTAGGCAAGGATTCATGCAAAAATTTTTTAATATTTCAAAAACTTTTTGTAACCCACAGTTTGGGAAACACTGGTTAGAGGTTCTGGAACCTTCACTCCAGAGCCTCCACTCTACTCCACTGTAGGTTCTGGAACATTCCCCATGAACGCCAAACATCAAATTCTTCATGAAAGTTAGTATTCTCACTATGGAATTTTAAAATATCTTAATAATACGCTACTGATTTATTTAATATCTACATGAAACCATTGTGGGAGATGACGCCATCTTCATTACACATGTAAGATTCCACAATGGAATGTTGACTTCCTTGCCCGTCAGAGTTGTGTGTTCTAGCCTATCCTTGCCATGCTGGTTTGCTATGCACAGGTAAGTTTTACACAAAAGGGAGCATTCACACACCTGTTTGCTGAAGTGGAACAACTTGGGGAGGATGATCAAACTCTCTCTCTCTCTCTTTCTCTCTCTCTCTCTCTCTCTCTCTCTCTCTCTCTCTCTCTCTCTCGTGTACGATAGGTAAAAGAGAGAACACCAGTTATTCTGTTCTGATGAGTACTATATATGCAAACCCTCAATGTTATAAGAGATGCCTCTAGGGGGAAATGTACTGGGGGCAGTGCCAGTGAAATAGTGACATTATTTGGTGAATAACATGCTGCTGCTGAATGCAGCATAAATGGTGCACCAGGTGCAGCTTCTGGCCAACAACAAAAGGCTGTCAGAGTCAATTCTTATCTGTTTGTTCAGGCTTTCTCACACAGACACAGCATGTGCTCCTGTGTAATGTGTTTGTTTAACAGAAGAGATATTGTTGATGCAATTCTGATAGAAACTCTCTTCACTTTGGATATTCCAAAAAGGCACAAATCCTCAAAAACCAGGTTATCTATTCTGAGTGAGCTAGCAGCTCATTTAAATCAATGCTGTGAAACAATGAGATCTTCATGACCTGCTGCATTTAACTCTCATGCCATTTAAACTGCACAATGTGAAACTCTCAACGTGGAGAAGATCCAAGCACAAGTTTAACACTTCACGCTAATATGTTTATGTGCTTCTTATGTTGGGAGATTTATTAGAGTGCATCTACTATTAGTCCTCTCTAATCCCCAAAACTAGCCTAGTACATTGTGCAGCAGAAAGTATATCCAACATAGAATTCTATTTTCATTAGATTTGTCCAATTAAAAATGAAAAGTGGAGCAGGTTCACTCCCAGAATGAAACCCCAAATTTCATGTACAAAGACAAAGGGCCAGAAAAATCCTATATTTTACCACCTACCTGCCAATTAACCTACCTATATACCACCTACCTGCCAACCACCTACCAATTAAAAAACCACTGACTGCAATTCCCAGAAGCGCCATTGTGTATAGTGCTTGCTCTCCTTTTCCTTTGATATTATCAGTTTGATGCTATCCCAGTGATCTAGGTATTCAAAATACTAGATTATTATTATTCCAACAACAGCAATTGTCAATAATTTCAGCTGAGAAAAGCCATTTATCCTGTGCTATGGTATTATCCAATTTTTTCCATCACATATGACCTCCCCAGTTCATACCTGAAGGGCTTCTTGAAGACACTGTCTTCAAGCTCCCTATTCTTTTACACACACACACACACACACACACACACACACACACACACACAGAGAGAGAGAGAGAGAGAGAGAGAGAGAGAGAGAGAGAGAACGTGTGTGTGTGTGTGTGTGTGTGTGTGTGTGAGAGAGAGAGAGAGAGAGTATTTCATGATATATTTTCTTTCTGTGAAGAGGTATGTCTATGTAAATGCAATATTATTAAAGAACATCATTTTGAACTAGATCATATATATATATATCACTTTGACAGGTAGAAATATACCACATTAGTCAGGCAGGCAGATAGAACCACCCACCCCCCAGGTGATAAAGGATGCATTTCTCATGAATCGTGCTGCCAAATATGTGTTTATCTACAGCATTTCAAAGAGCTGGCAATGAGTGCATTGCATGTGTGAATGCACAGGGATATATTTATGACGGAAGTCAGAGGGGAGGTAGGAATAACAACCACCAAATTCAGGTATTTAAGGGTTCTCAGAACTTTGAATAAGTTATCTGTTAAGCTTAAATGGCTGTGTATGTAGTGAGAATGTAGTGAGTGTTGTTATTCCTTCCTTCCTTACTACTGTATATAGGTCCAACCTCGGTATCCACAGGGGATGTGGTTCTGGACCCTTCGTGGATATTGACACCGACATTCATGGATAATGAAATCCATGGGTTGCAGACCAACAGGGCTTCTGAACGTGAGCAGAACCTTGTCCCGGTCACTTCCAGGAAATCCTCAATGGGTCCTCAGCAGCAGGTATGGAACCCAAGGAAGGTAGAATTCAGGGACAAAAAGGACACACTGTCTTTCTAAAAGATGTCATGAAACAGATGCATTCATAGAACAAATATTAGCCATGAGGGGGATAGACTGGTACCACAGCACAGAAAAAGTGTATTTAACTTTTTCTCCTGGCCACCCCCCCTCCCAACTGCTTTCTGAGGTGACCACTTTAGTTGGCCACATGAATGGACCAGCCGGGCTCTTGCCTCTTCCTTCTTTCCCTGCTGAACCACTGAACTGTACCATTGGCCAACTGCATATGTCTGAAAAGCACATCCAGTTAATACCAAGGCAAGCAGTTACTCTTCTTCTTGCAGGCTGCAGCATGCTGAGGCAATTTGGGGCGGGGGAGGAGAGAGAAGGAAAAAAAAGTGTCCTCCCCTCATGTACTCGGCTGGTGTTGTTTTCTCATCGTACTCCCCTTGAGACAGATAAAGAGGGCAGAAGGCTGGAGAAGATGGGGATAAAGAGTTTTCCTGAGGTTTTTAAACTCAAAAGAATTCTTGGTACTGGAGTAGTTTGCTTCTCCTCTCAGGATGGGCCCTTCCAAGCTCCAAAAATTGTTTTCCAAGCCTAAATAAATTTGCCAACATCTCCAGAGTACTTGCCAAAAAGACCTTTATGCTTTCCTGAGGCAGGTGGGGAAAACCAGGGAAGCCCAATCCCTGTTTTACAAACATGCAAGCACAGAAGCAAGGGAACTATTTCCACAGAAGACTGCTGATGGGCAGCACCATCCAACCATGGGCGTGGTGCCAATGCAACATTGTTGACAACATTACACTAGGGCACAAGTCCAACATCGTTGTGTTGGCGCCACATCTTTAGCGACAATGTGGGGGCACCAAGCAGCACCCCCGCATTGGTGCTTAGGCAACAGGAAGCCGGCCTGAGCAAAGGAGGCGCCATCGTGAAACGGGGCAGGGGAGGGCGGTTCTGGGCAGGGCATGGGTGTGTGCTGGTCCGTCCGGGAGTCAGGCCCAGGAGTCGGCCATAAGGCTGAATCCTAGGCCTGGCTGCGAGGTCCCAATTTGGGTCGCGCAGTCTCCTCAGATCTGCACCTGCTGTTTAGCAGGCACAGATCCAAGGAGCACATAGGGGAGGTTGGAGCCTCCCCTACGATAAGGGCACGAACGTGCCCTTGCTGTGGGGGGGGCTCCAGCCTCACCTATACTGTGCTAGGATATGGCTGGCCAGCCCTGCCATTCCGGTGCAGTATCGGATTGTGCCCTGAGTTGTGGCCAATCTTTCAGAAGACAGACGGCACTGAAGCAGCTTATAGGGTGTTACTTCCTCTCCAGCATTTTTTGAAGAAGGCTTGGCATTGGCACTAGGGCACAAGTCCAACATCAGACCATCCAAAAGAGCAAGAGGCACCATCGCCATTCGCTGCATTGATAGCTGCTCATTACTGCAACGGAGCTGTGTTGGACAAAGACGCTTCTATCACAGTCAGGGGCAGGGCAGCACACACTCTTTTTAGGAGCGGAGGAAAGCTGGTGAAATGTTGCATTTAATTGTAGGGATAGCTCAATGTTGGGTTTTGCAGGAAGGGAGCAGAAGTCGCCAGTTAAGGGACAGAATGCAGCTTCAGGTCAAATAAGAAGACTTCGTTCACCCAGCCTCTTGCTCAACTTGACTATGCACAGTTTGCCCCCCCCCCCAAAAAAAAACCAACCACTGCCAGTAGAACTGCAGCCCTAGAGTGAGTAACTTTAGGTTCAGCATCAAGCAGCCTAACATTTGTTTGTTTATACTTTTGATACAGTTTGTACTTTTCCTAAGATTTAGGGCCCCATCCTATCCAACTTTCCAGTGCTGGTGCAGTTTTGCCGATGGGACATGAGCTGCATCCTGTGGTGGTGGGGGCAGTCACAGAGGCCTCCTCCAGGTAAGGGAACATTTGTTCCCCTTCCTCATGGGTGCACTGTAGCTGCACCAGCACTGGAAAGTTGAATGGGATTGGGCCCTTAGTTTTGCTTTGAGAAAAAACCCATACTCTTAATACTGCCCAGTTTGCTGAATATCTATTACATGAACTACAACACTAGGAAGATTCCTCATTCATTCCTATAACTTTCTAGCTAAGCCAGAGAAGGCGGGGGGGGGGGAGAGGACAGCTAGGGTTATGGAAGTTAACAGGTAATACACCTGATTGAATATAAACCCTTCCTAAGCCTGCTCAAATTCTGTGAGCGTGTTCTCACATTTTTGTGTCATATCCCAATTGTATCCCATCAAGTCTCCAAACGCTGATCTGCACTGATGTGGAAAAAAAAAAATCCTTGTAACACTGAAAGACATTCAATTAAAACAAGCCCTTTTGTATGTAGCATACTTTCATGTATGTCCTCGATAAGGACATAAACAACTGAAAGAAAGAAAGAAAGAAAGAAAGAAAGAAAGAAAGAAAGAAAGAAAGGTTTTTATGTGGTGCTGTTATTGACTCTTTTGGGGAAAAAGACATCTTTAAAGGAAGAAAAGAAAGGCAGAACTGGAAAAGTGACAGTGCCTGAACCTGCTGGTGAATAAACCAGTATCTTTTTGCAGAAGCTAAAATTAAGACTTCTGCGTAAAGAACAACAGGGCAGATATTCTATCCCCAGGTCTAGGTCCAAAAGCAGATTAACACCCTGATCCTGAATACATTGTGTCACATTACGTCCACTGAAATAAGTGCGTGCCTGAATATACAACTGCTGTGTTTAGGACTGAGGTATAAATCACTAAAAATAAACATATGAAAGAAGAGTCCTCTTATGACAAGATGACATTTGAACAAGCCAATGATGGAGTTGTGTCAGTGGAAATGGAAAACATTAATACAAGCTGATAGCAGGCTGGCTTCAGAATTGGGAATTTTGCCTTCAGGCAAAACCATGGAACTTTGCCTTGGTTTGGCCACATGGGAAAGGGAAGTTTAATGCATGGACTTGAAGCTCACAGACCCACAACTAGGAATTGGGAACTGCTGCTCTGTGTTGCTGCTTTGCTGCACTGGTATACAACTGGTACACAAGCTGCAGTATCAGGAAGAGGATACAAAGAGAGAAGGAAGAAACCTCAAATTCTATAGCATTTCCCCCTGTTTTAACCTGGCATTGAGAGAGGGGTGTTTCTTGTGATAGTGCAATGTAAGTAATACTCTACGACAATGGTTTCCAAACTGTGGGTCGGGGCCTACCAGTGGGTTACGAGCCAATTGCAGGTGAGTTGCAAAGCACCCAGAGCAGCCATATTGAAAACATGGGAAGATGGGGTGCTGGAAAGGGGGAGGGCTGTGTGGTTGTTTTGCTTGTGTCAAGGTTGTAAATAGGCTTTTTTCATGTCTGTTTAACTGTGCTAATGAAAAATGACTGAGAAATAATCCAACTTATTGCTGCATTATCAGGAAAGCAGCAGGCTTTGGCATCACAATGACAGCACTTCCGGACATTATATCACTTCTGGTGGGTCCCGGACAAACAGTCATTCTAAAAAATGTTTCCCAGTACTAAAAAGTTTGAGAACCACTTGTCTAGGACAGTGGTTCTCAAACCTTTCGGTCTCCCGAGATTTTTACACTCCTTATAAACTGCTAAAACTCTCAAAAGAAGTTTCAGGAAGCCCTGGCAGTGCATATGTAGAGTTTCAGGGAGCCACAGAGCACTGGCACCACCTGGACAAGGAACAGATGGCAGCCATTTATGGTGTGTTCATGGAATACCTGAAGATGCCTCAAGTTCCCAGTGCTGCTAGGAACATAATTTGAGAAATGCTGGCCCTTGGAGCATCAGATCCTATGGCTTTGCTGAAGCTAAACAGTTGTGGGATGAACAATGCTTGGATAGGAAACATTGGGAGACCTTCACAAGCCACTCTGAATATCCCCAAAGTAAGAGTGGGATAACAAACAAATGAGATTGCAGAATACAAACTTGGTATAAATAACTGGATACGGGTATGGGAAGTCTCCAGGGCTCAGTGGCTCCCCCACGGACGAACGGAGGCCCGAGCGCGCCCATGGCAGGGTGACGAAACCGCACCCGCAGGATGTCACCCCTCCCCCGTGCATCATCCAGCCATGCCTCCCTGTGCCTGAAATAGCTCCATTTTGGAGTGAAACAGAGGCGAGGGAGGGAGGGCCGAACAGCGCGCGGTTTCCTCCGTGGACTCTGTGCAATGGCGCCCTGCCGCCCCTGGCTCACGCCAATCCGGGCTACACGGTAAATATGCCTCTGGGCTCCAGTGGATGCTCTCAGCTAGCTTCCTACTTGCTGCCACTGCCTGCCGTGTGTGGGAGAAGGGGGAACTCCCTATAGAGGAGAGGGAGGTTGTAGAGAGAAGCAGTAGCATTGGCTGAGACAAAGAATGTCCTCAAGCTTTGTATGCTTGTTGGATCATGTGTATGTCAGCATGCAAGCAACATTTCAGTTGATCGGCTATCAGCAAGTCAGTGGTGTGACCCTTGGCAGATTTCCTGCCCTTCCAACCACTGATGCCAAGCATACTTTAAGAGTCTCCAATATCTTTTGGAATCTGGAAAGGGTTCACAGCCTAAAAGTGGCATCAAGGAGCATCTTGCAATGGGTGGTCTACACATGGGTTGAGACTCTCCTTTCACAGTACAGTGGCTTGGCAAATGGTGTTGGAGACTAGCACCAGATACAGAGACATGTGGAGCTCCCCACATCACTGGCATGGCTGACCCCTCGACCCATGAACTGGGTGATCCTGCAGCACAGCAAAGGCCAATAAGTGCCTAAAGCTGCCTTGGTGGTATACGGAGTGCATGACCTAGGGTGGCTGCTAGAAGAGACTAGACCTGATGTCCCCATCCCCAGCACCTTAGGCTAGGTTTGAAGTAAAACCTATCAGCCTTGCTCCTGCTCATTAGCTTCCCAATTTTAAACAGCTGGTTTACCTATGAACCAAAGGTTTGTTCATCATCCTTGCTCCTGCCAACTGGCTACAGGAAACTAGTACTATGTGAACATTTATGAAGAGCTTGATTCCCCGTAGAGAGATTTTTTTAGATTGTGAGCCCTTTGGGACAGGTAGCCATTTAACTTTATTATTACTATTTGCCTGTAAACCGCTTTGTGAACTTTGTGTTGAAAAGCGGTATATAAATACTATTTGAATGAATTTGAATGTAGAGAGGAAACTGCACATAGGGGCGGAGGTGAGGAATAAAAGGAAGGCAGATGAGAACAGGCAGTATTAAGGAAAGTTGGCAAAATGGTGGAAAGCAGGGTGTGTGTGGCGGGGGGAGAGGCAGTGGTGTCATTCAAATGATTGAGGAACAGGAACTTACTTTTGAGTTCAAATTCAAATGTTGGGGGGAAAAAAAACCGGAAGCAGCCACGGAGCCCGTTAGGATCCGGAACGCCAGTTCTGGTCCATTCCCCCTGAATGACATCACTGGGGGGAGGTCTCTTGGCTACATGCAGTTTGAGATATGCTGATTTCAGGGTTGACAACAAAAATAGTCCTGTGGCATCAGTTCAAGATTTATCAAGACATGATTTTTTTTTTATAGGCAGCAGCCTTCTTCATAAGATGCATGAAGTGTCAGTGAAGGTGGCTGCATTAAGAGTTTAGAATTATAACATCTGGCCAAATTGGAAGCGTTTCTCTCTGCAAATTCTTTTGACAAAAACAAAAGGCAACTTCTTTCACATCAAAAAGGGAAAGAGAAAGTTTACCTTTCATTTTGAAAGTTTGCCAATATTTTAAAAGCAAAAGAAAGCACAAATTGCAAGCAACCTTGAAAGGATTCGTTCATGCTCATAAAAAAGCTGCCTTACAGAAGGAGTATCAGGTGCAAACGATCTGTCTCCATGAATGTATACACATCTTTCAGTTGCTTTTGAGCTCCCAAGTATTCCTTCTAATACTCAAAGACTTCATATAGGTTTCTGTCACACTCTGGCAAATGTGTGCCCCAGAATTAATTGTTGGTTTTTGGTGATCCATCATGGTTTTTCACATTGATGACAGCCAATCTATTGTTCTTTACAAACTCCACACAAGTTACCTTCTTCAGACACTTGAGGATATAAATCAGAGTTAACCATATTATCCTTAATAGACCTACATTGATCTATGTGAGAGGAAAATAAGACTTCATATGTGGATGAGCAAGCAAGAAAACACTGTCTCAGATGAGACATGTTATTCAATGCCTTGCTCCTTGGGTAGCAGTGCATTAGCCACTCTACGTAGCAAAACTCAGACCAAAACCCACTAAGTTCTGATTCATAACAGATATAGCTACTGAATTTCATGATTTATCAGTAACCCTGCTGCATCACATTTCAGGCCAATTTCAGGTCTGGTCTCAGTGGAACCAAAGGCAAAACTTTTCAATTTGGTACAAATACACCCAAGAGCTTTAAGAGATGTGCATCTCATGCCTAGATCTGCCCACTGACATGCTCTGCAATTCAATGTTCTTGCTTCCACCCCACACAGGACTACAACATGAGAGTAGGAAAAGGTGATGCTGGAAGTGACCTGATGCTTCTAATTTGAGTCAGAGGGGATAACAGGAGCAACAAGTGGTATACAGGAACATTAATTTGGAGAAATAAATGTGAATGAGGTAATATTGGATACACAGGAAGTCCTTGGCTATATAGCCAGGCATTTCTTGTAGGTGACAGACAGTGTGACTTGTATAATCATAGTTACGTTTTGACCTTTTTAAGCTATGGACTTCGGCTGCACAATGGGCCTTACTTCTGAGTAGACATGCACAGAATTGGGCTGTTACAATTATGGGACATTATCTTTTTGCTGCGAGTAGTGCTCAGAGCCTGAAATGAACACCAGTGACAAAGGACTTCTAAGCACTGAGTTAAGAAAAGGGAAGTGTGTGTATATTCCTCCATCCCCATAACCTTGTAGCTGTGATTACTTATTACCATGTTCATGTTTTAATTTAACCCTAAATTTTCTGCAATTCTATGGGATCCGCTTGCGGTTGGACGATACTTCATGCAATTCAGTTTTCTATCTGAGCTATGCATATGGTCATCCAAACACTGCCCACAGGTATGGCATCTTAGAGCATCTATGCATAATGGGGGCCGACTTTAGCCATGTTACCTCACCTTTCTTGAACCTGCAACAGCGCTTCGATCATATTTTATTTCACCCAATGAAACTAGCATGTGGCTCCTTTTCCAGGATTCCTAATTCATTCCCTCCCTCCAGAAGTCCCAGTGAGCCTCCAAGTCCCTTGTTCATTCACATCAAGGTTTGCTGGACCTCTCACTCACTTGCTGCTGCCAGGGACCCTTACTGAATCAGCCATTGTGAGTTGGGCTCTATCAACAGAAAAGGAGAGTTGCACTCATGGTTTTTCTATGATCTCCTGTGAATGAAAGTTGTCCTCATTCATGGAGTGCAAGGTTAGGGTGTGATCCTCTGTGATTCTTTTATCCTTTGCTGTTCCTGAATAAATGTTTGCTAAGGAAGCATGTCTGTTAAAGAGAATACTGGGAAAAGTAAATCTTTCCTATACTAATTTTTCACCCTGAAAACATTTTTTTTTTACCCCTGCATTGGGCCATCCCAAAACCATCGTAATAGGCTAAAACCATCATAATAGGTAGTGGTAAGTAATTTCCACTACCTACTAACGTATGTGAATGTCAGTATATAACAACACTTATATTAATAGGAATCTAAACTACTTGTACATGCATGGATGCACTACATAACACAAAATAGGAATGCAGTCAAGGATATTACAGAGCACTTTAAAATGACACAGTATCATATTTTGAAACATAACATGAATAAACCCAAAACTTCTAACGTAAAAAAGAAAACTGAACAGTAATAGTTGTTGCAATAGGAGATACAATCCATTAGAAACTCTTACTTTTCACATTATATTGTGTAACAACAACAGGCAACTTGCCTAGCAAATCCATGTTTACAGAATTTTACTTTGTGTGTAGAAATTTGCAAAAAGGTTGTGACTGCAGACAGCGTTGCCAATTTAGTTTTGTAAAACTATTCCACATATTAAGATTCTAATTTCTCATCCTGGTTAAAACCGAACCTTGTAAAAGAGGTCACTGCTGGTCTTTGTGCCCACAGCTCGACAGATTATTGTGCAAATATTAGACTTCCTGATTATGCAGAAATGGCTGCAAAGTCCCTTTCAGTTCTGTTTGCATAGTCCAAGCATGGTTGAAAACAAGCAAGTTTATGTAATATTCCCCCCACCCCAAAAAAGTGGTGAACCTCACAGCAGGTATGAAAACACCACAGAGATGAATGCACAAGTGCTCTTTTCATCAGAAACCCTAGCAGGAACTATTTTCCCCCTGAAAGTTTAAGCAGGTTGAGTCATTGGAAGGATTACTTTCTGAATCATCTATCTAGCAATACTGGAAAGAAATAGCTCAAGAATAACTAATCTTCCTTGTATTTATTGAGAAATTCCAGTCTCTGTTACTGACATATGTGGTTCTCCAAATTTAGTCTCCACGTAATGCAAGCTAGCCTTAACTGACCCAGGTTACCAATAGACACAGTTTTACTGGTTTTCTATCCGCAGAGAGCCCTAAGTAAAAAGGGAACATTCAAAAATGTTCTCTTCCCCCAACTGGAGCCTGAAGTAGTACAGTTCATTGAGTTACTTTTTTATGTTATATATGTAAAACAGGCCTTAATTTTCTAGCAATCATGATGAATATATGAACTGTATATGAACCATATCTCCATGTCTAGTGGAGTGCAGTGGTTCTCAAACTTTTTAGACCGAGACCCATTTTTTTGAATGGCACTTGAGACCCACTGGAAGTGATGTCATTAACCTGGAAATGATGTCGTAGCTGGAAATGCCATCATCAAGCAGAAAGTGCCGTCAGTGTGACGAAATCAAACAACACTCCTAGAATGCAAACTGGACAACCATGAAACATCTTTGACAGAAAGCAAAATTAGGACAAAATATTATGAAAAAAGACTGACTTAAAAACAAAATTTAAAAAACCCTCACTTGAAAATTCAAACAACATGCACGAGAGGAATATAGCAAGAGTAAGGTCTGCAATTTCCAAGATAGCTGTTCCCAGCTTTCCGTGACCCACCTGACATCAGGTCGCGACACACAAAATGGGTCCCAACCCACAGTTTGAATAACACTGGTCTAGTGGAAATAGCTTTGAAAATGCTATCAGGTAGCAAGGTCCAAGAATTCCTTACAGAGAGAGAATGCGGAAACTATGAAGAACAGTGGTGGCAGATCTCTTCATCTGACACTGATGAAATAATATTTAGTTTCCAGGCTGCAGAATTTCTGCTGAATTCTGAAAATATATAGTGACACAAGAAACCACAATTTCTTAGATCAGCATTTCTCAAAATGTCCTGCAGAGCCTCCAAAGAAAACATGGGTGATTAGATGGAAAGATCAGAGAACTAATTCCCTCCAGCCCTGAGGCTATTCAAAAACCAGATAGCTCCTAACTGCCCTGCAAAGAGCTAAGCATCTGCAGTTTGCAAGCTTGTGTAAATACAGTATGGGGGCAGCTGTATCCACACATGCTGCATCAGTGGATACCCATCCACATGTCCACCTCCCCACCCTCGCACAACAATTTACATACTTTTTTAACGCACTGGGGCAAAAATTAGCTTGCCATTGACAAAACACACTTCAATGGTCTCGGGCGGTATGTGTGTGCGTGCAATCTCACCCTGTGCAACCATAAAAGGCTTTAAAAGATTTTACATGGCGAGGTCCTTCTTCCTTAAACATTGCTCTACAAGCCTAAAGGCTGCCTCCCAGCAGCAAGAAGGCTTAGAGAACACACCAACTAGGTCAACAGGAACCACTTCCTGTTGACCTTGTTTGAGATTTTTTTAAAGCATTCTGGCTGTCAGGAAACAGTCTGCAAGGCACTATAAACCTGTAGGTGTACAGTGCCATGTTTAAGGAAGAAGAATTTAACCCCAGTAAGTCATTTAAATGCTTGAATAGTCTCATGGAGTTTGCATGGCGGGATTCACAGTATCAGAAATTTCCTTATCAATGGGGAAATCCATGGATTCCCTTATCCATGGGTGGAATAGTTCCCCAGTGGATAGAGTAGCATACCTATATAGAGAAATAAATGTATTGAGTGTCTTTTTTCTGGTGTTTTTTTTACCAAGTCAGTGCATGACAGGTAGTGGGGGGGGCAGGTGAAGGCTGGGTCACATAACCTTCTCATGATGAGGCAGCCCTAAGAATAACCTCTCAAGCCTTGAGAGTATTCATTAGGGCTGCCTCATCATGAGAAGTGAATTGAGGTTTGTTTTGGGGTGGTTGTTGTTGTTTTTTTGCAGACCATGATGGGTGATGCTACCTCCTTACATTAAAAGTAGGCTACTATACCTCAGAATGCCAGGTGCAAGGGAGTAGCAACAGGATGCAGGCATCTTGTTGTCTCTTGGGCTCCCTGAGGCACCTGGTGGGCCACTATGTGATACAGGAAGTTGGACTAGATGTGCCCTTGGCCTGATCCAGCAGGGTTCTTCTTATGTTCTTAAATAAATAAAAATTACTTGTAAATAAATATTTATAGATCACCTTTTTAAAGCTAGGTGGGTCCTGATAGAGCATAGATTTTCAACCTTTGTCATCTCATGGCACACTGGCAAGGTGCTAAAATTGTCAAAGCACACCATTAGCCTTTTGACAATTAATACCATGTTGTTGGTGGGGGACTCACCCTCCACAACGACCCTACCAATAAATGAACCTGCCCCAAATTCCCACAGCACATCCACAGACCGTTCCTGGCACACCAATGAGCCGTAGGACAATGGTTGAAAATGGCTGCGATAGAGTGTCATTTTCAAAAGTGGGTCTTGGTGCTAAAAAAACTGAGAACCACTGGCTTAGATAATATCATTGAAAGAGACATAAAGAGCTGAAGATCTTCAACCTGTAGAAATATCCACCCCAGAAAATGACACGCAATCCAAATTCCGAAAGAATTAAATGTGTTTGTGATACATATCTTGAAGTCATAGAAAAAAAAACCTTAGCAGGAGAATGGTTCAGACCCCAACTTCCCAGGATGTGTTCCAGGTACTTGTGTACATAACTTATTTTTTTCATTAGGTGTATCAATTCATCAGAAATGTATTTTGAAAGATTATGAGGCCGTACAGCAAATTTCTAAAGCAGTCTGCTAATAATATTGTTATTTATAAAGCACAGCCAGTGATTATAATGCTTTAGGTATACCATAAGCATAAAAGACAGTTCCTTGCCCAAAGCAGCTTACAGTCTAAATTCTAACAGTATGGGAGATGACAAGGAGTAGTGAAGCATAAGCAAGGAATCAATGCAGCCAAATCAAGTTATACATATATTGTATCAGTTTCAATCGGATGAAGGAATAAGCAAAAGGCTTCCCCGAGATATGCACGGTTCTGGCCCAATCTGCTCTAAAACCGGTACATTAGGATTAACAAATAACAGCTAAGCATAATACCCAATTTTGGTTAGGAGAAGATGGAACAATAGCACTGATACAGCAAGCTTTAAATGCCTGTGCATGCAAATGCATTCATTCTCGTTTCTGTCTTGTCAACAAAAACAGGAACAACAAAAATTATTTTAAAATCTACAATATTTCATTTTTTTAAGGTATGCAAGGAAAAGCAGTTTCACTTATGGAAACACGGCTATATGTTGAGGCAATAAGATTAACTGTGCATTAACTCATATCAATCAGTTAACTCATATCAAATCAACTCAATCAGTGAGGAAACATTTAATTTATATCCTATGAGTTAAGGGTACAGTTGCTTTTTCAGGCTGTTTTGGTTTTCATTACATTGCAACATGGAATTAAAAACAGAAGATTAAAATAGCCCTTTCTTTTAAAGGGTTGTAACTTTTGTTCATTAAATGAAAATTTATGTCCAATTTTACTAAAGAGGCAATGCTTTTTGAGATTTTGGCAACATGGACATTTATTTTCAAGTTACAATCTAGTCTTTTGCTTAAATTCAATAGAATTAAATCCCGTGAGTGTCAGGAGGAGTGCAGCTGTAATTTATTGGCTAATTAATTGATTAAGAAACAGATTATTGGTCAACCAGCAGCCCAATATTAACTTTTGCTGGCACAGCTGGGCCACTGCTGTAGCCAATACAGGTAAGGAACAGGCTGGAGGTCTCCTTGGGGTAAAGGCATAATTTTCCTTTTACCCCAAGTATCACTCCAGCCTGCCCAGTGGGGCTACTCGGATCTGCACCAACTAATTTGATTCTACAAACCTGAGCAGCCTCTTGTAGGATGTTCAGGCCCTAGAAGATTGGTATACAGCTGAGGCCTGCTTGGCTGATCCTGCCATCTTCCCAGACTTGATCCATCACTACTCCATTATGTTCTCCCTGCTCCCAAAGCACCTTCCCATATACCCTACCTTCACCTCTCCATGGCTTGGTGCTCACCTCTTCTACTGCCCGAGGGTCTGGATGAAGCACCTGCAGGCCAGCGTAGGCCTTTTTAGATTAGATTAGATAGAAATTTATTGGCCATACATGGAATTTCACCATACATGGAATTTTACACCATGCATCAGGAATTTTCCTGATGCTGCTGGCTCCGTAGTAGCAAATGTGCCTTATGGCAACACTCTAGGCCAACACAGCACTGCTGTGCTGGTAGAGCTACAGCATAGGTTTGTTCAATACAATTAATTGGTTGGCAGGCAGTCCTGTTAAAAATGGAGAATTATATCAGCTCACTGAAGAGACTTTAGTTAAAGTAGTTACAGTTGCCAACTGGCAGCGTCAATAAGCATCTCTGAGGTTATTCACTAGATCACTGTTTCTCAAACTGAGAGTCAGGACACACTAGGTGGGTTGCAAGCCAATTTCAGGTGTGTTGCATAGCACCTAGCACAGCCATCGTTGAAAATATGGGAAGAGGGTTGTGTAGTTATTTCGCTTGTGTCAAGATTGTAAACAGACTTTTTTTTTTTTTGCTTTCTGATTCACTTTGCTATTGGAAAATGGCTGAGAAATAACCCAACTTATTGCTGCACTGTCAGGAAAGCCTCTGAAGTCACAATGACAGCACTTCTGACCATGACATCACTTCCAGTGGGTCCTGGATGGGTGGTCATCCTAAAAGTTGGGTCCCGGTGCTAAAACCTTTCAGAACCACTGCACTAGATGCTACTTTGTTGTGTAGTATAGAGACTTTTCATGGCAAGGATTTTGCATGAAATAAGTCTATTTTTAAAATGATAATAATCACTCTAAAACTTGCAAAGATATATATGGAAATTAAACTCTTTGATTCCTGCATACAGACAGATCCCACAAATAATATTGAACATTCTTCAGAGGTTCATTACTACTGCCCAGGAGTAGAGTGAAAACTGCAATGCTTTAATATTTTACAACCTGAACAATTGAAAAATATTCCTTTTTGAAGGCATTCCTCAAATATTGAATGCTGTTCCAATTTATTATAGATATGGATTTTGCAGTAGAATCCTAAAGGGCACATTTATTTATATTCCACAAATAACAGGCCTTACGACATTAGTCACCCCCTGAAAAATACAGACGTATGTATAATCTACTACTGGAAATAGCCATTCTTCCTAACAATAGGCATTTTAACAGTATGCATAAGAAAATATCTCTATCATCTGATTCTGACAATTTTATTTCTTTGTAGCACATACTGTACTATCTAGTACTGTGGGGAAAATATTTGTAACTAATCTACAAGCATACTAACACATACTAATAACTAGGCTTATCAAAACTTAAGAGTTGATACCAGTGGCATTATTCACCCGGTACGCTGGGCGGGACTTACCTTTGAGCAGCAGTCCGCCTGTTGTGTCACGCCGCGTTCCACTGCGTTCCCGCCTGCCTGGGTGGGAAAGTGGCAGAACGCGGCGTGACACAACGGGCGGACTGCTGCTCAAAGGTAAGTCCCGCCCAGCGTACCGGGTAAATAACGCCACTGGTTGATACCTACAGCACACTAGACAGAAATCCACTCATATTAATTGTAGCAATGGGAAAGTAAGTTTGCAATCCAATGCCCAGTTACTTGAGAGTAAGTCCCATTGAAACCAGGGGGACTTACTAGTTACTCAGAAGTAAGTCCCCTGGTTTTAATGAAGACTTATTTCTGAGTAAACATGCACATGCTGGTGCTGCACATTGCTCAAAACCCAGCACATACTCACATTCCATGATGTACAAAAACGATGAAGAAAAATAGTGTGCCAACCTATTATGCTAAACACATCAATACATCCTGAGCACATTACTGAGAGGACAATCTCAAGTCTCAACAATTTCAATGTGGCTTTCTTTTAGGTACGGATGCTTAGGATCGTAATATTATAGCTCAAATCAAGACGAAACAAGTGTACACAAAAACAAAGGCCTCTGATTTCAAATCACGCAATTTATTTGGAAGAAAAATATACTTTGAAATGTAAAATCCAGTCGCATTCATGGTTTTGTGGAAGTCAGGCCCACTGAATTCAATGTGTCTTACTCCCAAGTAAGCATGCAAAAGATTACAGTCTTCACAAACTTAGTATATTAGAGAGTTTCACTTACCCAGGAGCATGTTTTTCATCTGCCTTTTTCACTGATAGCTTAGACTTATATAGGCAGGAAAGGATACTAACAGTTCCTTTTAGCCCCAGTGAGTTTAATTAAAAGATTGGAAAAGGAGCAGTTGAGGTGTAAGCCCTCAACTGAGACCTTTTGTGAGATGCAGCCTGCTCTATTCCTACTGGTCGACCAATACTCAGAGAAAAATAAGTGAAACGCCATAGAAACGGTAAGGAACTGTTTCCACCTCACAGAATGAGGCAATAGTCCTCCTCAGGAAGGGGTCACAGTTCAGAAACAGAGCACACATTTTGCATGTTTAAGGCCACAGTTTCAAACTGCAGAATCTCAGATTAAAAGGTCTCAGATAACAGGGCTAGGAAAGATTGCAGGCTGAGATTGAAAGGAGCTATTCCCAGACAGTCCACTTGGACAAGGGAAACCATGGGCCTGGATTGAGGGTGCAAACCTAACCAACTTTCCAGCACTGGGGTTAGGGCCACGCAGCTCTGAGGTGAGGAAACAAACATTCCCTGGCCTTGAGGAGGCCTCCGTGACTGTCCCTCCCCCACCGCAGGATGCAGCACAGGCCCCATTGGCCCAGCTATGTCAGTGCTGGAAAGTTGGTCAGGATTGCACCCTAACACAGTTTTCACTTATATCCAAAACAGGCAGCCAAAGTATTTTCTGCCTTGTTAGCTTTTAGTGACATGATTTTAATTTAACATGTTAACAATTTTGTTAAAAAATAAAAATAAAAAAGCAATCACAGCCTCATACGCCGGTGCTGCTGCACCAGTGAAGAGAGCCGCAATCTGTAACTTTGGCTCTCCTAAGGACTTGCACACAACCAATGGAACTTATAGGCTTCCTCCATCCCAGCTTTTGCAATGTTTTATAGTTCCCTTGTGGTGTAAGGGAGTCATTGTGCAAGAAACATTAAAGCCCTAACATGGGTTTCAGGGCTAGGTGCATTGTTCTCTGGCTTGCCGCCTTACTGTTTCAGAGGTGGCACCATGGCCAGGGCAACTATCAAATGTTGAAACTGACCAGGCATGATCTGAGGGCTGTGCCACTGACAGGGCCCATGCCCATGCCTGGCCATGCTCCATGCCCACTGCAGTGACTGCTCCCTCCATCAACTAGTGATATCCTGTGGCTTATAGGGGGAAGTCCAAGTAGATCCAGCAAAGCAGCAAGGGCTTATCCCCAGGCATGAATGGAGGAGACCTCTGGGTCTGCCCCCCCCCCGCTGCAGGATGCAACACACACTCCAGGGGTTACCTATGGGATGCAGAATTTGAATTTGCAATAAGTTCAGATCCTTGGTTACAAGTAGCAGGGATTGCTTCAGGCACTGAGCATGAGTCATGAGTCACACACACCCTGACTCAACTCATGAGTTGCCACTCAACCTAAGCCACCTAAAGTCATTTTGATTTGAGTTGCGAGGAACTAGTCTCATGCAGCAAAAAACAAAACAAAACCCTTAAGCCTTCCTCCTCCCCTCCATCCTCCCACCCCTACCTCCTGGAACAGACCTACTCTCATCCCACTGCATCTGCTGCTGCCATCCTTCTGAATGATGTTTTTGGATTAGCCACGAGGTCTTTGGCACAATGCAGAAACAGCAAAAAAGTAAGCTAAGCAAGCAAGTGCATGCGCGCGCGCGCGCACACACACACACACACACACACACACACACACACACACAAATAACAGAGTCGCAAGCACAAGGAAATGAAAGTCAGGACTCAAGTCTATTCTAGTCATGATTCTTTTTCAGGTTGCGAGTTGGTGGTCTGAGTCAGTGACTTCCATGACCCGAGTCAAAACAAGTCATGTAAAACTAGTGCTTTCGTGAGTCAAGACACAACTCAAGTGCCCACCCTGACAAGTAGCCATATTAATAGTAGCAATTTATTTTAGGGCTTCCTAGTCATGATTTTCAGCTCTCCTTTATTAATAGAAGATCAATTTGAGTTTAAGGGGGGAGTGTAATAAACACAGGAGAAGTGATACAAGCTCAAGGGAATAAAGTGTGGCTTGCTTACAACCCATCCTATTGCAAGGTTTCCAAAATATTCAGCAGTATCTACTCAAAATGTATACATTTTAATGGGAAGGAACCTAGTTTTGCAAGCACAGTTATTTAGAAGGATTTCTCTAATTGCCTTTGAAAATTACCCTGTTGATGCTGGAAATGTGAAAATAATACAGTGACAGGAAAAATAAAGTCGCATGCTGGTGAACTGTCAGCTTATCAGCAAGCTTCCCTTCATAGTTGTAAGGGGTAACAGGAGTTCACAAACTGATCATCAGTTTCCATGACATAAGTGAAAGCAGAAAAAGCTACACTTACTGAAACTGTCAGATTGAGGATTTTTAAAAAAATAGTCATCCCAGTTTATAGAGCTGCAGTGTGAATGATAGTGTTTCATGTAGCATGAACGTGCAGGAGAGATGTGGAAAGTAAGACAGGCTGTTTGCAAAAGCTAGCATTTCTAAAACATGTTTGTGTTTTTAGGGAAGATCAGCATGTAGTACTAGGCAGGAATGAATCCTCGTAAAATAAATGACATATCCAGGTGGAAGAACAAGTTTCAGCCCTGCACATCTTGCAAAACCTTCTTTATCTAGACTCAATCAAAAAACGACAACCCCAGCATTCTTTGGTCAGGAATTCTGAAATAAAATTTTACATGTGTAAACAATAGCAGGAAGAAAAAACAGTGCACCAACAAGGTAAAACCAACAATCATTTATTTCGTGCACAATTTAAATTCAGTTTGTGCCTGGGTAATTCAAAACATGCCAGGGATGTGGTGGCGCTGCGGGTTAAACTACTGCTGCTGAGCTTGCTGACGGGAAGATTGGCAGTTCAAGACCATGCGACGAAGTGAGCTCCCGTCACTTGTCCCAGCTCCTGCCAATCTAGCAGTTTGAAAGCACGTAAAAATGCACATAGATAAATAGGTACCACTTCAGTGGGAAGGTAACGGCGTTCTGTGCGCCTCGGCGTATAGTCATGCTGGCCAGGAAACTTGTCCTTGGACAAATGCCGGCATTTTGGCTTAGAAACGAGCACTGCCCCCTACAGTTGGTCACGACTAGACCATTTGGTAGTGGGGAAACCTTTACCTTTTTAATTAAATACATATATAGCAACAGGCTGTTTCTAAGAGGACTTGGTGGTTGTAGAACTGTGGTGTATCCTGGGAGGCAGCGTACGGCTTCCCTGGCCCTCAGAATGCTTTCTAAAGGCAAAAAATGGCCACTTCCGGTTTTCCCTGAAAACATTCTGAGGGTCAGAGAAGTTGTGTGTGGCATTCCCAGGCCTCAGAAAACACTGCATTCACAACCAGAGCACAGCTCCAATCATGTTCAGAGGATTGGGAGTTCTGATCCTCACATTTGTTTATCCATAGGTCTCTGCATCCACAGGGATTCTGGGAACGGAACCCCCACAGATGCAGAGACTGGACCTGTACAAATCATGACGTTCCATTGCTTTGTCCGAACACCATAAGGTACACCACTGCTTTTTGTGTATTAAGTTTAAAGCCCAGGCTGATGTTGACGTTAATTAAAGAGAAAATGTGTTGAGTGTTCATCACATTAAGTGGTTCACCACAAGTCAAGCCAGTTTTGAAAAGGCAGGGTTAGTAGAAAGAAAGTACTGAAAATATTCAGTACTCAAAATGTGTGTTTTTACAATGAGGGGAAACACTTATGCAATCATCAATACAGAAAAATTAATAAAACTTTCTTACCTTACAATTGGGCAACTTCATTTAAAAATGAACATGTGAATTCCCCCTGAGGGCATGTAAATTCCCTAATGACAGTTGCTAAAGGTAACACGTGGAGTGCCGCCACAGAGGCCAGACTGGAGAAAACCGGCCGACATGGGTAGGATGGCAGGGGAAGATGGAAGGGTAGAGGGAGGACGGAACATGGAGGCGATGAGCAGGGTGGGTGGATCAGGTCCACAGAGGCGGCAGTAGTGGTTTGGCAGCAGTGGAAGTTGCCAAATCACAACTCCCTTCCTGGGACCAATCTATCTTCACACGTCTATGTGGCTTTGTGCCAACAATATTGCTGGTGCAGGCCTTAATTGTCCCACTAGGCTGGCAGGGGCTTACCCCTGGGGAAGAGTATAAATGTTTCCTTCTCCCCAGGAGCTGTGGTGAAATTCAGCCAGTTCTCACCTATTCTGCAGAACCGGTTGCTAATTTTAGGTTGGGAGAGGGAAGAAAGGCAGCGGATGGCCCTGAAGGCATAGAACCAGTTGTTACTTTATTTGAATCCCACCACTGCCCAGGAGGCCTTTCAAGGCCAAACTCCCATGCAAAATTCAGCGGGCGCTATGCTGGCACCATTGCATCATGACAAAAGGGATTAGGCCATCACGCAAGGCCCCCACTATTTCAAGGCTTTTAATAAAAGGGGAAGGGGAAAGTCATGAATATTCTAAATATATGATATTTCATTAGGATATGATTATTCTTATTAGGTTACTTCAAAGTAAAAAGCTTGTTTATAAAAAAATTATATTTTGTCTAATGTGAGTGTGAGAAAGGACAGAAGAGAGCAATCCTGTGTATGTCTATTCAGAAATAACTCCACTAAACGGAATGGGGCTAACTCCCGAATAAGTGGATACAGCACTTGAGACTGAGGGTATGTGGTATGACTTAGGGCATGGTAGTATGTATTTTGCTCTTCCTCTCCGGAACTGAGAACAGGCATGTCCCAGTATCCACTGGGGTTCTGTTCCAGACTCCTCTGTGGATACATGAAACAGTGGATACTGGGGACACCTTTCTAAAGATAGGGAACATCAGTGGTTTTGCTGCAACAAGGTAAAAAAAAATTTGTTTGATGTTCCCCTATCTTTTTAATAGGCGCCCCGGTATCTATGGATACCGAATCAGTGGATACCGGGGAATGCCTGTACATGGTGCTCTCTCTCGCCAAGCCTAGCATGTGTAGTAAAATTCATATACGTTAAATATGCATATGTGCAACTACAAGGTTGATACTACAAGGTTCAGAATAAGCGTTAGCAGACATGCTTTGAGCTCTATAAGTCACTCCATAGAAATTAGGTTTTTCCTTTAGTGGCACAAATGTATTTTCTTAGTAGTGCTTTGAAAACAAAGCTGATTGAAATGTACAGTGACTAAATATAACGCAATTTGCAGAAAAGAAATTGTTCTTTCAGTTAATGTATGGATGATCTAAATTTAGCATATACTCTTGGGCTCCAAAATAGTATCAAGAACGTCATGAAGCTTACAGCTATCAATCCACGAGAAAGCTCCCACCTATAATGCTAACAGCTACTTCCAGAAATTCCCAACGAATGGTGATCTTTAAAATGCCTTCAAGAAACAAAACAGTAAATATAACCTGCTTAGAATTGAATTACGGTTATGGATGTTTATTAATAATAACCATCGCCTATATGTTAAATAGTGATCATTATAGCTAATGTTTTATAAGATTCACAGTGCAATCCTATACATATTTACTCAGAAGTACTCCAAGGTAAGTCCCACTGTGTTCAGTGGGGCTTTCATCCAGGAATTTTTGCATAGGATTTGCAGTCTCACTTGTTTTTCTCAACCCAGATCTTTAAATGCAACATGCAAACTTGAACAATTTTGCAGAAAGAATTTTATGCACACCCAATAGTGGAATGATGTGCCAGGAAATAAGAGACCCTTCCAGATAACCTGACCTGAGTAGAGGAGTTCTTGGCTATCAGGGGCAAGGAATGCTCACTTCCTCTCATCAGCCCTTCCAACGATGCTGGGAATACTAGGGATGGGGAATGGTTTCCCCGATTAACTCACTGACTGGTGTGTCCCAGATATTCTGCTCTAGACAGAAGTTTTCCCTGCCCCTTCCATAACACTAGAATATTGGGTCAGTCAATGCAAATGACTAAGAGATAATTCAGGGCAGACAAAGGAAGGACAGCCTGTTTTGCATACAGCACAAATTAATTTATGGAATTCACCGCCCCAAGATGTGGCAATGGTTGCTAACTGAAATGGCCTTAAAAGCAGATTCGACAAGAATGGTTTCCAGTTATGATGTCTATTTCCTACCACTGGTTCACAGGCTGTATGCAGCTAAGAAGCAACAGTGGGAGAGAGCTCTTTGTCTACATGTCCTGCTTGTGGGTTGCCCAGAGGCAACTGCATATCCCAATGTCCACTGAGCTGTAAGAGGTCTGGTATCTGATCAGAAAACATACAGATTCAAAATGGGAAACTTGAGTTAAATCAATTATTTAAATTTCTATCTAGCCATCTGGCTCAAATACCCTACTCTTCATACAGGAACAAACTTGGTGAAGAAGAAAAGCCCTAGAAGCACACTGTCAAATTCAGTAGGAAAAATTGGAGATTAATTTTTAAGACAGCCAAGATTATTGCGAAGGCTTCATGTGATAGAGAATCGTAGGTGTTCCTGAGGCAATTAATTCAAATGATTGATTATCCTCATTGTTATGAATTGCTTCTTATTTCCAGATTCTGTTTTTTTTCCTAACACTGAATAATTATGCATCCTTCCTTTAAGATTTAGATAAAATGTTCTTTAATGTTAGTCATTCCTCCAGGTGGTTTACAAAAAGATCTGATAAACAGGCGAACACACATTTTGCAGCCTTAAAAGTTAAACCTGTTCCTAAGTATATTTGGGGTGCTGATTCCAAAAATGGCATCAGCTTTGCCTTATCACATTTAGTTTTGGAGATACAGCAAAGCCTCTTTAGTGAATAGTTCACCACCATAAGGAAGCCACCATAAATGTTCACATTCATTGTGAAAATTTTAGTACAGCATAACAAGTGTAACAAGGTTAGGACATTATTATTTCAGAAGGTTAGTAACACAAGCAGTTAACCCATACAGGATTATTAATACAGATCCAATGAGCTTTGAAACGATTGACAAATTGCATAGAGGAGTTTATATAAATAAAGTACGTATTTATTTGTAAATAAATTATGAGACACGAAGTTTGACAAGTTGGTATCTGATTTTTCTAATGGGGAGGTGTTTAGATTTCTTTCCAGGACACCTTTAGAGCTAGGCCAGGGTGTTGCTGGAAAGATGTGCCTGTTTCTGTGTGAGAATCTAGAGTTATTCCATATGCATTATCTGAAACGCCTTTTTGCAAACAATAAACATCTGAGGAGTAAACATGAGATGTGAAAAGTAAGAATCAGGCTGGAATAGTTTACAAAGCAGCAAAGTAACATACTTTTTGCTGTTGGGGGAAAAATAAATTTAACAGGCAGACAATGTAAATATTTGAATAACCTGGATTCAGGGCTGAAAGGAATGTGCTCAAAACAAAAACACGAACAAAATGTCTGAGAGCTCAAAAGGACAATCTATTGATTTTATTTTTATCCTGATGACCTTGTAGTCCCAGATAATAGTTTCTAAATGAAGTGCCTGTAACCTACAAGGCCACTTTAAAAGCGGACAATCTAGCAGTCCATCTTTGTACAGCATTAAACAGTTTTGGACAAAACAGTTAATGCTTGCTCATATGTGAAATGTTGAAAATCAAAAAGAGGACACAGCTCACTTCTCTATAAAATGCCATTCAGTGGGGCAGATAAAAAACTGCAGTTCTTTATAGTTCTTATAAAGGCATCAAAAGAGACACTGAAATAACCCAAAGTCTGTAGTTTTAAGTGTGTGTTCTCAGGCAGGATTTACAGTAAAGCACACCAGCGAGTCCATTTGTAATCTACATTACTCACAATTATGTGATGCAGTGAAGCACATACTATAGCAGGAATGAGATAAATGCATTACACCAGATCTCCATACAAGTAAGGAACAATTTAGTAAAGGCAGATTTCCCAAGCAAATGAGACAACCCATATGCTCTATGAGAAGCTGGCTTAAAATAAGTAGCAACTCAATCCTCTGCCTTATCTTCTCAAAGGTTGCACTGTGTTTAGCAAGACAACTTCCAGGAAAGGTGCATACAGGATTGCAGCTCTAGTTGTCCAATGACCAGATTAAAAGCAATGAAGTAACTGTCATCTTCAGGAGCTCAGCTGTGATGTAACTCTGGTTCCCTGAGAGTGAGACCTCTGGAATCCTTCCCGAGTTGTGACTGTTGAGTTGTGACAATACTGGCAGTTAACAGTTAGGTAGCTTTTTCTGTACTGTATACTTAGTGCAAGGTATGAACAAAAAAAAACCCCAAATCTTAAACTGATGTTCCCCTGTAAGAAGTGGAGACAAAATACCAGAAGCCTTGATTCACATGTTTGTATTTGGAGCTCATTGTGTGACACCCCCCCCCCCCAAGAAAAAGAGGAAAATATAGCAGACTATAAGAATTATCCCTATACTACAGATATTCAGCTTGACTCTAAGGATGTGCATGGTGGAGATGATATCAGAGTTGGAAGGGACCACACATCATCTTGGGCAGCCCAAACCAGCGCTGCCCAATTGCCCAGGAGCAGCCAGACAACCATGGGAGGCTCTGTGGGGAAAGAGGAAGGTTGTTCCCTTTCCCTGCGGTAAGGATGCAGAGTGGGCGATGGGTCTCACTGCTTCTGTGCTGGCTTACGGCCAGCACCTTGTGCTACATCAGCGTGAGTGGTACACTTGTACTGAAGGGCTCTGGATCAAGCCCTGAGCCATTGGTCAAAGGTAAGATTAGCAGCAGTGCTGGTGTGTGTGTGTGTGTGTGTGTGCGTGTGTGTGTGTGTGTGTGTGTGTGTGCGCGCGCGTGTGTGTGTGCGCGCGCGCGCAAATATGGCAAAGGGTGAAATCCTAACCAACTTTCCAGCACTGAAATAGCGGTGCTAATGGGGCATGTGCTGCATCCTGCAGTGTCGTCACGGAGGCCTCCTCAAGGTAAGGGGATGTTTGTTCCTTTACCTCAGAGCTGCATTACCTTGGTGCTGGAAAGTTGGTTAGGATTGAGCCCAAGTCTCTCTCTTACCACCCCCTTCTAGCACTTGAGGCCATGAGAATCTAGCTATACTGTACTTATACAGTACACTGGACCTTCATTTATGGATTAGGTCACTGGGCTCTGGCTTTATATCCAAGATGTAGGAAACAGTGGAGAGGACCTGATCCAATCTGCAAGGGCGGAAGCTTTTTGCAAGTTTTGGAAGCTTCTGCACATGAGCTGTAATTCCCATGAGAGTTCTAGTCACACAGAATGCACTCTCCATGTGAAGAAACATTCAAATCCTTCCAGAGGTTGATACTTAATTAAGGGACATGTTTTCTCTTAAGGATCACTGAATACAGATGAGGTCCTACTCTTTCAGTGCATATCTACTCAGAAGTAAGTCTCATGGAACTCAATGTGACTTACTCCTAGGTAAGTGCAGATAGCAGTGGTTCTCAAACATTTTGATCTGCAGAGCTATTTAACACTTCTAAAAATTATGGGGGAGCCCCAAAGAGCTGCTTCTGCCTAGCAATACCTACCTCATTAGCATCACACACACACACACACACACACACACACACACTGATTGGGGCTTACAAACAAATGTTTTGGGAAGAGCAGAACTGCAAGGGCTTTTATGTAACCTACATGCTACGCTCTCTAGGTGGAGAAGCAGTGGAAAAATTATGTGTGCATTTTAAACCCACAACTCCCTATTAGTGGTGGGCACCTACAGGATAATCCCCATGGCAGGTAATATATTCTTTCTTATTAAAAAAAAAAAAAGCTTTAAGCAATAGGAGAACTATTTTAAATGTTTACGTTTCCTAAAGAATGGGTGCTTGCCTCTCTGTGTCAACGCTCATACAGTTTAGTCCAATTGATTTCACCACTCCATTTGTACACGGACTTGGGAAATCAACTGCAATTACAACTTTTAAAAAGTTCATCCACCACAACATGGATGCCCCCTCTTCTAAATGCTGACGAGTACCAGGGTAACATCAAGGTACATTGTTCCTCCTGATCAGCATCAAAAGTGATTTCTATGCACCATCTAGAGACAAACCTTGTACTGCTAAAACAGTTGTGATAAGCACAACAGCAGACAAGATAAGAAGTGCAGCAGGAAGCTCACTTTCTACTTTGGGCACAAAAATGGCCTATTTTAAAATCCGACTACAATAGATGAATGAGCCAGAACAAAATTTCCCCAAAAGTGACAGCTCAGAGACAAGAGAAAAAAATTGATGAGACTTTATGGTTGTTTATGCACAGAACAGGCAGTAAAATTATACAGATCCTATATATTCTGGAAAAAAAGATGAAGCTTGGAGAGCGAAATAGTCCATCACATGGAATAATCAAGCAATAAACAGGCCATCTGAAGTTTTTCAGAAAATTGAGCAGTTTGAATTAGATCAGTATTCTTCAACCTTGGGGTTGGGATCCCAATGGGGTCGTGAAACCTCAGTTGTGGGGTCATGGCAACTTATAAAAAAGGTTGAAGACCATTGGACTAGAGCACTGCTAGGTAAAATGGAAGGTGAGCCCCTTCGGATACCAGGAGATTGTGTCACAGTCCACCTCAGGTTCTTAGCAATTGTGGTAAATTAGTTTTCAATAGTGCTAGGATAAATGGTAACTTCTTCAGTTCTTTCTAATATGAATACTTAAAAATATATATAAAGTATGAGACTGAGGAGACCACTGTCAACCCTGCACCCAGTGATGGGATTCAAATAAATTAACAACCGGTTCTATGTCCTTCAGGGCAGCCTTCAGGGCCATCTGCTGCCTTTCTTCCCTCTCCCAATCTAAAATTAGCCACTGGTTCTGCAGAATAGATGAGGACTGGCAGAATTTCACCACTGCCTGCACCCCTCCCAGCACCCAGGGTGGTTCTGGGAGGAGGGAGGGCGGACAGGAGGAAGGAACCGGGCAGGGGGTGGGCAGGTCAGTGAGCAGGCCGGCCTGGGGAGGGGTGGGGGTTGGGATGAGGCCGGTAGGCCGCATCCAAGGCTCCATCCCCAGGCTGCCTGGCCTCGATTCAGGCCATGCGGCTTCCTCAGAGCTGCACCGGCTATTTAGCAGGTGCAGACACCCTATGGGGAGGCTACCGAACGCACCTAATGTGCGCTGGATATGGTGCAGGCCTGCTGTCCTTACCATTTCAACGCACCTTAGGACTATGCTCCAACGATGGGATCTACAAATGAACACGGGGAATGCTGGGCGGGACTTACGAGGGGCTTCCGTGTGATTGGCCCGTCTGTAGCGTTCTGCAGCTGCCCTGGCCTCGGGGGGGGCTGCCCCCAGTTAGCGCCCCCCCGCTGCTCGCCCAGGCACTTGGCGCGACCCTCACCTGTCCCCCGCAGTGAGCAGGAGCCCCCCCCTGAGGCCAGGGCAGCCGCGGAACGCTACGGATGGGCTGCCAGACAAGCGGAAGTCCCGCCTACGTCCCGCCCAGCATTCCCCTTGTTCATTTGTAGATCCCTTCGCTGCTATGCTCTCAATTAGATGAAACACAGCGAGAATGGCGATCACCCTTGTTGCCTCCTTGTTAGCAGAGAGGGATCTCTTCTTTTCACCCTAGTTCTTTCTTAGCTGGCCTCAGGGTGGGACTCGGCTAAGGGAGAGGCTCCTCTGCTCCCAGGGTGCGCAGTATCCTCACTCCATGACCCCTTGGCCTGCCAAGGGGGGGAATGCTACTGTTCCCTCTTACTACTAACCCTCTTAATAATATAGGGAATTTTTTTTGAAGTGGATTACCAAAATGTGGGCATGTTGGGCAAGAAAAGAAAAAAGGACAAGTTATCTCTGGCCTAGGCAGGCAAGGCTGGGAAAGGCTATTTGCTGAAACTCTGGAGAGTCACTGCCAGTCAACATGCGTGCAATTGTGAGCTAGACGACTAAGGCTCTGAATCGGGATAAAGCAGTCTCCTATGCTCAATCATGCAAATATGAGTCCTCAGCCTGTTTGGGCTGGGTCAGGTTGAAATGAAGAAAGCAGCTTGTCACTTCCTTTCAGCCTATGGTTTATAGAGAGTAGGGCAATTTTTTTCCAGACAACTCAGCCAATTCCCCAGCCCCATCATATCCTTTAATTGGCAAGAGGAAATGCCCCTCTGTTTAAAGAATTAGGCGTTGGGAAGCAGAAATCAGTTGCAACTATGGTTCTAGTGGAAAGAAGGCAGAATCTTTCTCCCTGTACCCCAGACGAAAATCACCTCTCAAAGCAGCTACTGTATTTTTGCCCCATGGAGCTAGTAAAGGTTTTCAGGAACATAGACATGGGGTGACATTTCCCCTCCTGCAGAGCTGAGTCCTGATTAGATCCTTTATCAACCACAGCACAGCTGCTTTTAAACTGTTACAAAACCGCAGGCGCTCCCATCACAATTTCCCATTGTCCCATCTAGTTTAGCCCTTAGGATCTATCACCCTGGTCCTGAATGTATAGTTTGGTTATAGATTAGCAATATTCACTAACTATTTCTGTGAAAACGGTCACAGAACGGTATGCTTACAGCATACAGACAGAAAAGCAGATTATGTAGTTTTTACAAAGCTAGAACCTTTGAAGTTATTTTGCACAGTAGTTTAGACATCAGGGCCAAACTTTAATTGGTGCATTTGGCCTATTTTTCTTTTAAACCGGATAGAAAAGAAGAGCATCATGAAATCAAAGCAGAGGTAGTGGGCGACATTTTACTGACCTGCATTTATTTTTTTTGAAGGCTTTCAAAATGTGTTGTAACTAAGTATAGTGTAGCCCAGTGTTATTCAAACTGTGGCTCAGGTCCCACTTGGTGGGTTGTGATGTGATTAAAGGTGGTTCGCAGAAAGCTGGGAGCAGCCATCTTGGAAGCTGCAGACCTTACTCTTGTTATATTCCTTTTGTGAGTGTTAACAGTTGGAATTTTCAAGTGAGGGGTTTGTTTTTTTAAATGTTTTTAGTTTAGTGCTTTTACATCATATTGTGTCTTCATCTTGCTTTTTATCAGGGATGTTACACAGTTGTACAATTGCTGCAGTCCAAGAATGCCAATTTGCATTTCAGGAGTGTCATTTTATTATGTGACAATGACATCAATTCCTGCTTGATGATGTCACTTCCTGCCACAACATCACTTCCAGGTTAATGGCATCACTTCCAGTGGATCCTGACACAAGTTCCATTCAAAAAAGTGGGTCCCGGTCTAAAAAGTTTGAATACAACTGGTGTAGCCAGTTAATATGTACTTGATCCACTAGCATGCTGTTGAAAACAGTGCTGTGCCTTATTTTCCATGAAATAGACAACAGGCTGTTGCTCATCATCATTCACCATTAAAATCATTGACTGACTTGTTACTATTCCTCATGCCAAGCTCTTTGAGTTCTTCCCCGTTCTGTTAAGTTGGCCTAATTCCATTAACATGCTGCATAAATGCTGCCACTTTCAGGTTTTTTTAAATAGATCCATTTTGTTTAAAAACAAATTTTGAGATATTCATCTTCAAGGATGAGCATGCAATTTTTGCTTCTGAAAGTGAAAATGACACAGTCATTGCATCCCTAGACTAGATGAGATGTTGCATGCCATAGCAGGACTCCTTGAGGTAATGTGGACTACAAGATAGCAGAAGGGAACTTCCTCCTTATTTGTAGTGATGGGGTTAAGAGTGATGGGGTTCTTTTTTTTTTTTATGGTGCTAAAGTTTTATTACAGGATGGAAGTTACTTCCCTAGTAGGATAGATAATGCAGAGAGGAAACAGGATGGCTGCTTTACATCTTTATGGGAGATGGACTGGGAAAAGTATACTGAGCTCATACTATATTGAGTTACACGTTTCAGCTGAGAAAATTACTGAGAAGCAAGCTTAACACAGAAAATTAAATCAGTTCCCCTTCAGGTGCTTATCATTCTAGTGTTTGTTTAGAATTTAACCAACCCAAAGAGCATTTTGATTTATGCAATGTCCTGCCTCTGCTAGAGAAGGTGCTCATAGAAATCAAGTGCAACAGATTAAATCACTAACTAATAGAAGGAACCTAAGCATAGAATACTGCTAAGGCTTTAGAGCCCTGGCAGCACTTGCATGTCTCTTGGGTTGGGTGGTTGAGCCCTGGAAGCACTTGGGTGGGGTGGTGCCTGGAGCCAGGAAGTCACGCTCATTGGGGTCTGGGGGAGGTAAATGGCCAGGCTGAGTAGCTGCCAGCATGCTTGGGATTTGTTCCCTAGTGAAGTCTTCCCTGCTGCAGGTTAAGTTTTATTATGATTTTATTCATTAAAGCTAATCATCCTAAGCCTCTGTCTTGAGTGCTTATTGTGGGGTGCCAATGTAAACAGGTGCTCAAATAGCAGTACTGAGACCTAACCCAGCCAAGACACCAGCACAAGAAAAGCCACAAATGCTTTCCACTGTAGTATACCAATGACACATGGAGACAGATATGACAGTCATTAGCCACTAAGTAACAGCAAGGTGTCCAATATCATCCTCTGCATGGGACTTTCTGGATCATAAGATGTAGCACATCCAACAGAAATGCATGCAAGTCAAAGAGTAAAGAATAAGGATGCATTTTTTTCTTTCTAGAATTTCTTTCTAGCGTCTTTGCTCTAGAGTTGTTGCAATGGTGCTTTCTAGCAGAGCATCCTTTTAGGATTGCACTGTGCAATAGCTATAGTTGATCTTTAGTCCCAAACTGCCAGTATACCACTTATTACTAAGTTGTGTATTTCTAAATATCTAGCATTGCTAAAGTTCCAATATTATCATTCTAACGATATTGGACCAGACACCTAAATATGTCTCCAAAGCTACCATTAACTTTGGTTTCTGAGTATGGGTCTGCAATAGGTCATCATTCTAGCATTTGTTCAGCGTTTAACCATCTGAAATGCATTATCCTGCATACAAGGCCTGACTCTGCTGGAGAAGATGCTCAGGGGAGTAAAGTGCAATAGACTGAATCATTAGACAATAAACCAGTATGCGGAAACTTGGTCTGTTCTTCTGCCATTACACTTGTTGACATATTAACTGTGGCTGAAATCTATAAAGTTAACTTCAGGCAAGTCAATGTTTTTAACTGTGGAGCTGGCCTTCAATCAATTTATAGTCTCTCAGATCTATTTCTTGTATATACAGATCACTAGCCAGTGAGATTTATTAAGCAAGCACACTCAAGGGAAGTGATGAAAGGAAGCTGTCCTTAAGGAAGAGGACTAAACCTGTTTCACTTAAGAGACAAATCCTCCAAAAATCAAATCAAACATGAAATCAAAAATATCATGCTTTCGCTATTATTATTCTGTACTCAACACTTTGCTATAAAATATTTAGAAACCCAAGTACCCAAGATACAAAGGCTGCTGAATATAAAGACGTTTACTGGCATGTGAAATATTAGCTTTCAGCTATTTACCCCAGGCACACATGCAGTTACAGTATAAGGTTAACTATATTTAACCACAGTCTGGTATTTCATTATACAAATGGACTTGCAACTGAATATTACATTGGGCCATTGTACCATGAACATGCCATGAATACAGCACAACATGTTGAAGAACATTTGCCCTTTTCACCAGTGATTTCTTGGGAAATGGTATTTCTATATTATCAACATACTAAGGAGGCTTAAGGCCAACTGGGGCCACTGCACCACTGGAACTTGCATGTTTTACATGTCTCAAATGGCAACATGCCACAGGCTGCGTCCAGGCTACAACAACAACCAGCAAGTGGTTGTGTGCCAGTAGACCGGTGTTGATAGGTCAGTGTGGGGAGGTGGGCAGGTGGTGGTGGGAGACCGGTTTGGAGAGAGACAGATTGAACAAATGTTCCCTTGCCAACATTCCCTTGGAGGGAGACCTCCAGGACTGCCTCCCCCAGGGATGTAGCATTCACTCGACTGTCACAGCTGCATTGGCCATGGGGGAGGGAATTAGTGCTAGGCTTTTGTTCTTATAGTCTACGGCAGAGATTCATGGCACTCATGCGTGCACCCTATGTAAAGAATGGGTTGGCACCAACTTCCAGAACTTTCTGAGGCACCACTGACATTCACACTTGTGTTGACAGCACAAGAACGTAAGAACATAAGAAGAGCCCTGCTGGATCAGGCCAAAGGCCCATCTAGTCCAGCTTCCTGTATCTCACAGCGGCCCACCAGGTGCCCCAGGGAGGCATGAGACAACAAGATGCTTGCATCCTGTTGCCACTCCCTTGCACACAGTACTCTGAAGTAGCCTACTACTAATGTAAGGAGGTTACAACCCATCATTGCCTATAGCCCACGATGGACTTTTCTTCCAGAAATCCATCCAATCCGCTCTTAAAGGCATCTAGACCAGATGCCATCACCACCTCCTGTGGCAAAGAGTTCCACAGATTAACTACCCGCTGGGTAAAAAAGTACTTCCTTTTATCTGTTTTAACTCTCCCAACACTCAGTTTTAGCGGATGCCCCCTGCTTCTGGTGTTTTGAGAGAGGGAAAAGAACATCCCTCTATCGACTCTATCCCTTCCGTGTATTATTTTGCATGTCTCAATCATGTCCCCTCTCAGGCGCCTTTTTTCTAGGCTGAAGAGCCCCAAATGCCGCAGTCTTTCTTCATAAGGGAGGTGCCCCAGCCCCGTAATCATTTTTGTTGCTCTCATCTGCACCTTTTCCAGCTCCACTATGTCCTTTTTGAGGTGCGGCAACCAGAACTGTACACAATATTCCAGGTGTGGCCTTACCATCAATTTGTACAATGGCATGATAATATTGGCTGTTTTATTCTCAACCCCTTTTTAAATTACCCCAAGCATGGAATTGGCCTTCTTAATTGCTGCCGCACAGTGGGTCGATACCTTCATTGAATTGTCCACCAGCACCCCAAGATTATTATTCTTGCACCAGCCTTATTATTATTCAGCATATATTATTATTATTATTATTATTATTATTATTATTATTATAAGGCTTATTATTATTCAGCACCAGCCTTATTATTTAAAGAATTTTTATCCCGCCTTTCTACACCCCTCTTCAAGGCACCCAAAACAGCTCACAACATTAAAAGATACAAGATAAAAAGATTAAAACATTGACATAATACAACTAAAATAAAGCAGGACCCAGAGGATCACACAACTATAAAATTATAGTCATTAAAAGTGCCAAGTCAGTGGATAAAAGCCTCCTTGAATAAAAAAGCTTTAAGGCCCTGCCAAAATATTGTCAGAGGGGGCTGATCTGAATTCCAAGGGGAAGGAATTCCGCAACCGTGGAGCCACCACCGAGAAGGCCCTATTTCTGGCTGCCATCCTCCTCACTTCACCTGGTGGCAGCACAGTCAGAAAGGCCCCTTTCTAATGACCTAAGAGTATGGGTAGGATTATATGGAAGAAGTTGGTCCCTACAATACCTTGGTCCTGAACCATACAGGGCTTCAAACAGAGGGACCTCAGCATCTCAGAAACATTCAAAGACCCAAATGCTTGCTAAATGGGGTGGAAGCGGAACACATATTCTGTTTCCTAAAATCAAATGCCTCAGAATTCAGTGTATTCAGAATTCAGTGTAACTAGAAAGAATGGCTGCCTTTGCCTTTACCCTGCTTGGCAGAAGTCACCTTTACAACTCTATGACTTTTAATATAGGAAGTTATAGGAGTAACACTTCACTCTTCTGATTGCTGTATTGCAAAACTGACTGACTGTATCATACTACTGAGTCTAGTCTACCCAGAAATAAGTTCCCTGAATTTCAATTAAGGACTATGTTCAGTATTATTGCAATCTTGAAGAGTGAGTCTGGTGTCTGCAAAAAGACAATGTGCTGGATATGCAAGAACATCGGGTGACCTCTTAATATTAAAGGAAATTTCTAACACTGAACAGATTTCCTAAATTTTGAACTAGCAGCTGAATTTTCCAAGACAATTTCAAGCAAGGATGACAGGGCTTCCAAATCTAAGAACCTCAACAAGGTACTGAAAATTTTTGGCCAAAACAAGGTTTCAAACATGGTTGGTAGAAAACTGAAATCTCTTACAAGCTCTATTTCCCATTAATCTTCTCCACCACCCCAATATAATGGCGGTTGTGCACTAACGCGCAGCCGCGGTTTGCTGCACCTCGCCCCTGGCGCAAGGCACAGAGCATGAGGGGCCATGATTGGCCGCTCGCTCCCATGTGTGGTGGGGAGGGAGGGCGGAGTCAGTTCACACCCAGTCAGCGATCGCCCGCCCGGTATACAGTCTGAGAATAGCTGGTCGCCTGGGTTTTGGGGGGCAGGGTAGGAATTTTTTACTACCAGCCTGAATTGGCTCTATAGCTGTTGGTTTTTTCACTTACCCCAGACTGGTATGCAGGGTTGGGTTATAGGTTGGATTTAGGTAAGCTTTGTTAGGTTGGCAGGTGTCGTGGGGGGGGGGGGTAGGCAGTTAACAGCTTGGTGTCCATCGGAGGCTTGCAAGGGCAGGCTGGTGAAGCTGGAACCCTCAGGCTTGCTTGCCCGGCTTGATGAGGGAACCAGCAAAACCTCCTGTTCAGGAGAGGCAGGCGCTCCCTTTGTGCAAGGGGGCCTTGTCATCCTGCAGCCTCAGCCCCCCCCTTTGGGGGGTGTTCAATGACAGGCTGACTGGGCTCTGCGCCTGGTTGGCTTGGAGGCAGATGGCACACCCATTAACAGGCAGGTGAGGCAGGATTTGCAGTGCCACCTCACCTGCAGTAAGACCCGCACGGCTATTTTGGGTGAAGTTGTTCTTGTTGCAGATTTAATTATATAGTCAATAAAGCGGCCCCTTTTCTCCAACATGCCTGGGTCTCGTGTCATTATTGGGGGATGCGTGGTAAAAGCCTTTTTTTTAATGACTATTGACTTTCAATTGAACATGACATTCGACTCATGAACTATTTTGGGTTGTGTCCTAACTAGTAGTTGTGTGATCAGAAGACACGTTAATTTGTACAAGAGGGGAACATTTTTGCAAGTTTCCCTCTTCCCTCTGAAGTCTCCTGTGCCTTCTTGAAAATCTGCTCCTGAGATTCAAGGGATCCTCCAGAACAGGATGGCATGCAGCATGGAAGGGGGGGGGGAGGAGGCAACAACTGAAACTGTGTGAAGGAAATGAAAAAAACACCAATTCCCTTTCATAAAGAGTTAGGCACTACCCATACAGCTTCTCCCCTCCCAAGTCTGCTGGGGGTATGTGATCATGTGAAATACCAACATTGGCTCACATCCCATAGCAGTGTCTCTTTATTCTCATTTTAAAAGGTATGCTCTTTTTGTAGACATGTAGGCTCAACCGGAAGTAAACAATGATGGGATACTTTCAATGAAAATTACTTGCACCTTTAAATTCCACAAAATGTTTGTAAATTGCTTCTCACGCCAATCATCAAATATAGACCACCAGACGCACAGTGTGGCCATAGTTGGTTACAAAGATGAGGGGAGAATTTATTCTAGGCAGGGCTAAAGACTAAGGTGAGAGCCCTGCTAGTAGACCAAGACCATAGACAGCTCTGTGGGGAACCAAAACAGTTTCAGAAGGATGTTATTTGAACAGCTCTCATGTTGCTCTGGCAAAACTCTGCATATCACTGAAGGATATAGTTCTAGATATTTAGGGTAATTGACATCACCACTTCCCTCAGAGAAACCTTCTTGTTTTAAACTGGGCCTTTGGACAATTTTGTATGCATGGGGAGATAGTGGGTCCTGAAAACGACCCTGAAGGAAATCTGCAGGACTGAAAGAGAAAGCAAAACAATGTCACTGTGCCAGAGTTGGAGAGCTTGTCTAACCTCCAGGGTCCCTTGTGCAGGATTGTTCACGTGGGCTGTGGGGAAACTGGGGTTTGCTCCAAGGGAATCTCCCTTCTCCAGTCAGTCTCCTGCTCTTCTACCTTGTCCCGACTGAGGAGTTTCTACTCTTGGAATAGATTTAATATGATATATTGGCACATAAAGACAACTTAGCTTTAATGCAAAATATTAGAATAAGGACGTATCCTGACTAGCATTACTAAGCATGTGTATAACAATAAAAAGCCTATGCAGGTCTCAGGATGGCTATTTTGGCCAAAAAGATGTGACTTCTGGTTTCCCGGGAAAAACTGGAAGTGACTTATTATGTCTTATAAGGCCTTCTGAGGCCCAGGAAAGCCCATGTAGAGCTTCTTACAGGACATTAAAAAGTCACTTCCAGTTTCCTCCAAAGGTGACCACGGCTGAACCCTCTGGAGGGTTCCCTCCCCTGTGGGTTGTGACCCACTGAAATCTGCAGGTCCCGAATAAGCAGATATTGGAGGCCCACCTATATTGTTTATAACACAGTGGAGATTGAAGTCAATTTTTTAGTTTGAACCCATCTTCCCTGTTTGCCTTGCCTTGACTTGCAGTTTCATCCTATGTATTCCTGCTTAGAAGCAAATCCCACAGAGGTCATTGGGACTTATTGCTATTTAAAAGTACTTTGGAATGCAATCATACACATGTTTATTCACAAACAATTCCGATGGAATCGGCTTACTTTCAGGCATGTACTGAATGCCAACTTAGAATATTAGAGCAGTATATACAAAAGAACAATCGGATATACATTTTTCATACAGTTTATATGATCCTTTGACAAACTGGCACAGAAAAAGGCTGAAGGAAGAACTGACCATGTTCCTGAAAGCAGATTACCAGGAACGCTTAACGCTGTATATTTTAAAGGCACTTTACATGTTGGAAAAGTTGTTTCCAAGTGTTCATTGTTCATGCAAAGAAGTCCAGCCCATGAGAGGAAAACACAGCTACAGGTGGTCTTTTGAAATAATTCTGAAAGTCGATTGAATCAATGAGAACAATTCACTTCTCTTGGTTTTTTTTTTCTATTGCACATTTTATTTTTGTTTTTTATCTCTAACAGACACCTTAGCAGAAGCTATCAGCTCTGACAGAAAACCAAAATCCTGGCAGTGAACCATAAATTGACCATTTCCATAAAAAGAACGGCTAAATGAGAAACCATGTGCTTGGTATAAAACTAATTTCATGCTTTCAAAAGCACACAGTGGCTTCTAGCAAGATAGTGGCCCTGGGACTTGCAAAGACAGATTGGCTAATACAAATGGGTTTGCTCCTGGTTAGCCATGCTTTACGTGTACCGTCAATAAATGGAAATTCTCGAATCTTCTGTCAAACAAACATATCCTTATCTCTAATTCTGTGGTTGGAAGCTATAAAAACAACTGCTTCATGAATACAGGGAAAAAAGCATGAGATGGGTTAGCTTCTCACGTAAGGTCTGCAATGTTACTAATAAATACTAAATAGGTATTTTGTAAACAGAAATGCACTTTGCTTGAAATGTTCTCTTCCTTTAGGATATTACTAGACCTAAACACATAGCCAAATTAACACCCATCTCAACTAAGATAAGCAAGCCAACCAGGTTTAATGAATAATTTTTCACCGAAATGATTGGTCAAAACTTTTTAGGCAGGTAAACACAACTTAATCCTCCGCCAGGCTGTTTAGAAACTTAAAAGGGTTGGCAATATGAATGACACAGATTACTTTCAGCAATATATTTATTCCTTAAATAAAGATTTGCAGCACTTAAAACGTCATATTTAATTAAAGCAGGGTTAGACATCAGTGACAGTAATTTTATGCCTCTCATAAAACAAGTTGTCACTGTAAATGAATTACAGGAGGTTGTCCTGTGCCTGACAGGTCATACTGTTTAATACAGTAATAATAAAGTTATATTCGCACAACCCAGGAATGTAGCTGATTGCTTTCATTTCATTACTTTCAGGTCCTGTCTACCATTCATCTCTTGCATATATTTTTCCAGGTCAAGCTTTCTATAAGCAGGGTTTAATGCACTGCAGATTGTCTTCAGACCACATTTTCAACTACAATGATGATTAGCCTAATTCATTAATGATCAGCAAGCCACATCAATAGATGAATTCTAATATATTTGAAGTGAATGAATATCTGCTAAGTGGTTTCTTCTATTAGAAAGACAAGAAGCAGAGAGGAGAATTAAACCACTGTATGGAGTTATGTTTGTAATGAAATGATAAAAAATTAATCCATGTCCCCTTTGTTGGCATAACTGAAACACGAAACGCCACTTTTGCAGAAGATGCCAAACCTGTGAGAATGTATAGGAATGTACCTCAAAGCAATTCTGTAATGTTCATTAATAAAAGTCATTGCTCACCTCTGCTAGGAAGTCCAGTCCACATAATGGTAGTATTAAATATCCAGCTTAAAAAGACACCAGGTTAGAAATACAAAACTTCCAGTATATGACCAGTATGGTGGATGCTACAAAGACTTGGCTCTCCAGTCCTGATAATCTGTGTGACAGTAAACTGTTATACCAACACAGCTTCAAACCTTCCCCAATGCTGGTTTATTTGCACTGCTCATTGAAAATCCTTTACACGCTGGCAGCATTTTAGGGAAGGACAAGCACACTGAGTCATTTGTAAAGAAAGCAGAGCAATTTCAGTTCCACACATTTGCTCATACTGAAAACACACACACATGCACCACAGTCATAGTAGAAGGTATTTGGAGTACGCTGAGAAAAAGGCAACGTTAAGGCTTCATTATCAATGCATAGAATCAGCAGCTGTGATCAAATTCAAGCAAAGACAGATGATTATGAAATGGCTCTAAAGATACAGCTCCACCAAACTACACAGAATGAAGAATCATCTTCCTGAACTGCGTGAGTGTTAAAATTAGCTCTGGGTTTTCCACAGTGACAGAAGAGCATCCAAAACCAATATATTGATGGAGCCTTATTTGAAAAATGAAGGTTTGAAAAAATGAAAACAGTGACATGTTGATGGAGGGCTTTTTGCTTATAAGAAAACATGCATGTTCAGAAAACAAGAAAAATCAGTTACATGCTGTTCCAGAATAGCTGTAGACAGAAAATATTTACTCAAAATAGAAATAGGGCATAATGTATGTTAGGGTCAAACTATAAATTACTGACCTTATACATTTAGACCATTTGGTGTTCATTTAGGACCCAACCACTTTACCAGAGAAGCTGCATCTTAGGACATTTACTTCTCAGGTCCTTTGCTCTGATCTGCTTCTTCTCCTTTCGAAACTCCAGTCCACTCCCTTTTCTACTTTTTTCTCAGATTAGTAGTAGTAGCTTCTAGCTTCATGGCATTCACTTCCACGCTCCTCATATCCCACTATTCTCTAGCAAGGTCAAGTTAGACATGGCATTAAAAAAACATGCGCTTGCTCTCTCTTTAAAGTAGCTGTGGTGGACTGGGACTGCTCATGTTGGGGAAGATAGTTAGCAATGCTTTGGTTCCAATTACCAGACCAGACAGGTTCCCTCCAGACAAATAGCAGCGTGAGGCCCCAAATCCATGCACCATTACCCCTTACCCAAAGGTCTGGGTAAGAAGAACGGGGATCAAGGGCAGTTAAACTCAGAGGGAGGCACTGGTGCTCACCATGACTTCAGTGGCTTCTGGGGAGGGGTTTAATCCACCAACCAGATCCTCCTTTGTGCTAAAGAGGGCATTCCAGAGTTCCTCAGGTCCAGATGTTCTCTTCCCAGGATTGGCCATCAGCCAATAGCTTCAACTCAATCCTCTATGTACACCTCCTCATTACCTGGTGAGCAGTCTTTTAAGCCACAACATGTTGCCACACCTTCCTCTGTCCCACCTGTCCAACATCCAGCTATAGCGTCCCCATTGCTGCAGCAATGGAGGCAGTTCATGGTGCCTCCTGGTGCGTGAGCTGCACAGTATGCTCTGGTGTGGCACTGGTGGTTCCTCCAGCAGTCACAACAGCAGCTATGCTACATGGCCTATATTACTGGGTCAACTGGTTATTCCCATTTCCTGGGGAAAGACTAGAGGCAGAAGCAGCTCTAGGGGACCAAAGAGCATCACCGTGCAAGGAGAAAGAAAGGAACTTTATCTTCTATCTCAATCTGGATTGAGCCTCTGTTTTTCCTTTTATTTCAAGCAGCAAACAATTGAAGATGATGTCACATAGTTTTATCCTACAGCCTTGACATTCAGAGGCCCCTCCTTCAAAACTTGCCCTAAAGGCTACTGTGATGAATTTGATGGCTTTCTTAGGTCCGATTACACCATCTTTTCATGCTTTGAAATAAGGTTTTCATTCTTGTACTCCCCTTTGCATTTTTAGGTTGGCCGTGCTATCTTATATCTCCACCACCCTGCCACTTTCTATTACCCAACCCTCAACACTTGGCTTCCTTTTGATGTCCCAAGCTAAGTATCAAGGTTTCATTTTGCTCCTTGGTGAATTTGACATTAATGACGACAATGCTCAGTGGTCCAGCTGAAGCAGATCATCTCTAACGTCCAGGTCAGATGTGCAACCTGACTTCCCATTCACTTGCATGGCTTCTCTCTTGCAATTGCTAAAAATAGCTCTGTGTTGTCTCCCTACACTACAGAATTCTACCTTTCTGACCAGCATGTTGCAGCTTTCAGTACTGCAGCTATTCCCCCACTCTTCTTGTTTGCATGACCCATAGTCTCCTGACACCATGACTCTCTCAATGGTATTGTGTCTCCCACTCTTATTTCATCGGTCACACTGAGAAACTATGATTTTCACAATCAATTCTTCACTTAACCAATTACTAAACTAATTCCCAACCCTGACTTACTTTTGCCATCTGTCAACATGCACCAGGCTCTTCTGAAAAAACAAACAAACAAACCCAAAAGCTCTGACCAATTCATGTTCTCTTCCCTATCCTTTTTTAAAATTGTTTTTATTAATTTTTTATTAATTTTTATTAATTCTCTTCCCTATCCTGCTATGTGGCCAAGCAACATGACCACCTATCTGTTGCCATTCCTACAACAGATCATGCTCTCCTCTTCAACTCCCTCCGTGTCTTCTGTTTTCAGAATGCTGTCCTAGGCTGGTTTTGCTTCTAAGAGTGATAGTTCAGTGTTTTCACCCTTTCACCACTCTGCTGGGGTCCCTTTTCTACATCCTCTCCTTAAGTGACCGCAACAGATCTCATGGCTTTTAGTATCATGAATATACTGATACCAAGCTGTATTTGTCCAATATATTCACTTGGATATCTTGTCATCACCATCTTAAACTCTACATGTCCAAGGCTTAACTATCCATCTTCCCCCATGCCTTAATTTCCCCAACATTTCTCTATATTTATCAACATAATCATTTTAGCCCATTGACAAGGCATACAGCCTTGGCATTATCTTAGTTGCTTATCTTAGTTAGTTCATTATCTTAGTTCAATTCTTCCTCCTTCACACTAAAACAGTTACTAAGGCTGCAATCCTATCCCCATTTACCTGGGAATAAGACCCATTGACTATAATGGGACTTACCTCTAAGTAGACATGCATAGGATTGGGTTTTAAGCCACGTTGCTTCTCTCTGAACAAAACTATAAATATCTCCTCATTCATGTCCATTCCCTTGACAAAGACCAGTCCATGCTTTGGTCAGCTCCAATCCTGACCACTGATTAATGTAAAGACACATCTATTCTTAACACATTACTTTACTCACACACTGATGTACATGCAGCAGGTGCATCTGCCAAACAGCTGTATTGGCCCTTATAGACATCTAATCCTTCATTTCTAGAAATTTGATGTACCTTTTGTTGGTATATTTCAAACTGCAGTACCTTATACTTAAACACTTGCTAGCTGTTGACTAACCAATAGCAATAACCAATAGCCCGGTGCCTCCGGGCACAAAAGGCAGGGTAAAAATCTAATAATAAATAAATAAATAAATAAATAAATAAATAAATAAATAAATAAACAAACAAACAAACAAACAAACAAACAAACAAACACAAAATACCCTGGGACTTACTCTTATAATTTTAGCCTTTGGAGAATGAAAGGAGAATGAAAGGTACAAAACATACATGCAAGTTACACCATGCTTCTTGGAGATCTAACACAATGGTGTCACTAGAGGGTGTGAGTGACGCACTGGGTGTGTGACATCACTAGTGGCCAAAATTGTGGAAAACTTGGTATTTTCAAATATTACCATCAAGTTATAGATCATTCAATGAATAATTTCAATGAAACATCATTGAATATGAATATTCTATCAAAAGGTACAGCCAGAAAAGGAGAAAACAACTGCCTTATTCAACAAAAAGTTGATTTCCTTAACTCAAACTGACCAATGAATAGAAACTGATTGCTCTGAGCCAATGAGGTGTTATGATACAGCAGGGAACCAATAAGTTGTTAGTATGAATCAACTCTCATTTCCATGTATAAGAGCCAGTGGCATAGCTAAGAGGATGCAGGAGGGAGCAATTGCAGTGGGCAACAAGCTTTAGGAGGGCAACAAGCTGAGCTTGACACTAGTGGCCATCATTGTGAGAACCTTGTTAAATATGAATAATAAAATCATGTTATATCTCATTGGAAAGAAAATTTAACGCAGAATGCAATGAAACAACCCTGATTGGAATATCCATATTCTATCAAAAGTTACTGCTAATTAATCAAAAAACATTTTACTTAATTAAATTTGATTTCATTGGAAGTTAGTGGTGGAGGATGTCAACAAAATCTTTGACCCTGGGTAGCGGATGCCTTAGGTACACCACTGATCAGAGCTAATACTAGAACTCTTATTCAGTTATTATATGTGTCGTCAAGTTGGCCACTGTTTTTTGTTAGTTACTGATTTGTTAGATAACCTACATTGTTATATATTAAAATAAATAGATGATGGTTACACCAACCCTTGTGATATCACTGCATTTAGGCAGTGAGTACGATATTGCAATTTATTCTGTATAGTCTGATATAGGAAGAGATCCATCATGGGGTAACACAATGAGCTCTTGCACTGGGTGAAACAAACTCTAGTGACAGCTCTGATGTGGAAGGCATCCTAGCCACCCAATAAAATAGTGGTGCTTTGACATCATTCTCATTAATTAAAGAAAGAGTTATCATTTATCTAAAAATTGTGTACTATAGCATACCAGAGATATGCTATAGCTTTTATAGCTTTTTAAAAAACAGCAAATCATTATACATAGTTATGTTGTTTTGCAGTACAGCTGGTTTAAAGATCAAACCCCAAACTTTAAAGTCATTACAAATGGTAATTATGTAAATGAGCAGTTTTAATCATCTAACAACATCATAAAAACAGATTTTGTAGGTGCATGTAACTACACTAGCAGAGCAATTATTTGCTATCTGATAAATAAAACATGAAATAAAAATAAGTGTTTTAGCATTTACTTCTAAATTGCTGAAAAATGTTGATTATGACTTGGATACTATTTCACATTTCTTAGGAAAGAAAAATCACTGTGATTATGCTCAAATATACTACAGAAAAAGGAAAACTTGGATTCTTGGTTGGGAATTTCATCTTGGCAGTAATGATGCTTCAACAAATATAGAAGATGGAAAACAGGAGAAGAGACAGCACAAAAGCTGATCGGATTGTGGTTTTATCCACGTTTTTATCACCTTGACAAAACTGAATTGCCATGCTGAACCACAATAGCTATATGAATGCCCATTCATTTCAATGATTTTTTTTTCCAAATATACTGCAAAGTGAAATGATATGGCTCAGACTTAACAGGTTCCAAAAATTGTTACATTTATCATAAATCTTCTCAATGCTTCACATGGACAGAACGTAATGAACAAGTACTTGATAATTTCCCAAAATGCCTACACAGCTTTCTGTACTAATTTCCCAAAATGCCTACACAGAAACTTCTGTCTAGCAAACGGGTAGATTGTAATGTCGCCCACCTTATAAAGCTAAACTGGTGCAATCCTATACATTTCTACTCAGAAGGAAGCCCACTGATTTGAATGGGACTTAAGTACATGTGTATAGGATTGTAGCCTCCAAAAAACAGGTAAATGCGAGACTAGCCAAGTAATGCTGTGAGGAGGAGTAGATGATTAAGTCCACTACAGATCAAAATACTCTGTGAATGCTGACAGCACCATCTTGTGGAAACTTCAGAAAGCTGCACTGAAACAAGTTGAGTGTGCAAAATGATATTTGAGACAGTCACAAACACAGTACATGTAAATTTGTCAACCTTGTCCTTCCCACTGTCTTAAACAAATCTATTGAATAAAAATCAAATTTGCACTTTTCCATTTGTTTTCTGTAGTCTTTTTTCCTCAAAAAGTAGTATTTTCCCTAGTTCCCTTCCTTCTTTTTTTTATGTCTTGTTCCTCTTTGAGTCTTATTTCTGTCTAAATGTAAAAACTGTCTATTGAATTTAATTGTCCCCTTTGGCATGAGCTCTATTTGATGACTAATGAGATTTCCCAGCTTATATTTGAACTTACCTAAATGTTACACTCTATATATGGAAGTGAACTATCCTTCCACACGATGGCTATAGTATGTACCACAGAGAACACCATATGGCTCTTTCAGAACATAGGGAATTTTTATTTTTATTTTGCAGAATTTCCATAAAAATGCAAGTTACAGTAAAACATGCTCAGCTGTAATGTCAAATCCCTCTACATATACGGAACAAAGTTTTTCCTTATACTAAACAGGACCAAGTAATGCAATTTTTAAAGATGTAAGAGGCCAGTTTGGACGATAGCCCAATGGGAAATGTGGCATGTATGTGTGCTGTGCATGAACCCCTCTCACTCCTCTGTTTTACAGGGAATGAACCACCCTTCACAATGTAATGTAAATGCTACTTGACAGTAGTATTTAAATCATGTAGAGAGGGTTGATTCAGACATTCCAACCCAGGGTTTTTCAAACTGTGGGTCGCAACACACTTGGTGGGTCGTGACCTGATTATTGGAGGGTCATGAAGTTTATACTGACAAGCTAATCATTGAAGAGAAAAATGCACTGAGCCACATGGAAAGTGAAACCGAGTCACACTGCGCATTTACTTATGAGTAGGCAAACGTGCCATAGTCCGTTGCAAAGGGCAGGCTGAGAGGAATGGTCCCTATCCAATGAATGCAGGCCCCAAAAACCACTTTTGGAGGAAGGAAGTTCCTCCAGGCTGACAAAAGTTTTGAGCACTATGAAAAGCGAAACTAAGCTACATGGTTGCATTTACTCATGAGTAGGCAAACATGCCTTGGCTCATATTGAAGATCAGGCAAAAGAAGTGTGTGTGCAAGGCCACTAGAGTTGCCCCGAGGAACACGGAGCTTAACAAATGCCCCAAAAGGCAGTGCCTTACCATAGTCCAATAAAAAGGATAAAAGCAAAGGCTTGAGCTGGTAAGATGAAACTGGTTTTTTTTTTTTTTAGTCTTTTCCTGTCCTCATCACTCTGGGTTTTTAATACTGTTAGGAAAGAAGGTGCTCAGATTTCACCCCAGTTCAGATTTTGGAATGACCTCTTTCCCAAAAGAGGGAGGAATGGGTTCAACCTTTTTATAGGAAAGTAAGAATGCAGGAGTAAGACCCTAAAGGTCAAAATAATTTATACGTGCATAAATTATGTGAACATTACAAAGCACAAATCCATTTGTAGGATAAGGCTGATCCCCAGGAAGCCTATGTTAAGGGCTGAGGACAAGGAGGGATGCACAGATTTTGCCGGTTGGTGCTCTGGTGTTGAAACCATTTGAATCTCAATCCAGCCTAAATGAAAAAAACATGCTGATCTTAAAACTTATTTCATCCCAAATCACATTTAAATATAAGAACTTAAATTGAACTGGGCAATGGTTAGGGCTGAAAATTATATTGATTTTTGTTGCAGGGGGAAGGTTTGAGATTGCTGGCAGACAACAGAGAGAATTCACTTGGTGGGACAGGGCTGGCTTCCCCCATCCCATCTTCCCTTATTTAATGTTTTATTGTGATTTAATTATTTATAATCATTTTAATTGTTTGATAATGTCACTTCCAGCCATGATAACCCCCCTGCTAAATATAAGAAGACACCACTTGAAAAAAGTGTCTCTTGCCCAGTTAGCAGGGGGGAGGGTAACTGCCCCTATTGACCCCTGCGCAGTGTCCTTTCTACTGGCTATTGCTGGTGGTAGACTGCATTTTTTAAGATTGTGAGCCCTTTGGGACAAGGAACCATTTAAACTTTATTATTATTTGCCTGTAAACCACTTTGTGAACTTTGCGTTGAAAAGCGGTATATAAATACTATTGATTGATTGATTGATTGATTGATTGATTGATTGATTGATTGATATCATTTCCAGGTTCAAAACATCCCTTCCTGTAGGTCAAGGACAGATTATTATTCCAAAAAGTAGGCCCGGTGTTAAAACATTTGAGAACCACTGTTCTAACCCCATGTGATTATGAAGTGGCAGGATGACACATGAGGTTAGTACATGTTCCCATAGGCACAAACATGCTCCCATGTAATTCAGCAGGTCAGTTGGGTAGCATTGTTTTAGCTGCATATTTTCTAATGATCTGTAGAACCTACTGAGGGTACAATCCTATGCAGTGCTGGAATGGCAAGGCCAACTTGGCAGCACCATATCCGACATTGCATAGGAGAGGCTGGAGCTCACCCCCGCACGGCAAGGGAGCGTTTGTGCTCCTCTGATCTCCTCCCGCTAAAGAGTGGGCCCAGATCAAAGGAGACCGCGCGGCCCGAATTGGGGCCATGTGACCTCAGGGATGGGCTTAGGATGTGGTTGTATGGCCACCTCCCAAGCCCACCCACGTCCTGCCCAAGTCCTGTCCCCAGCCTCTCTCCCTCCCACCAATCCCCGTTCCAATATGGGACAGAGCCTCCCTTGCGCCGCCTGGCTTCGGTCAGCGCAAGGGAGGCTCTCCATCGGCGCTCTGAAGCCAACGAGTAGCCACTTGCCCCCTCCCACGTCAGCATTAAGCATGTAGCATTGACGCAATGATGCTGCATCGACGCTATACGCACTCTAGGATTGCGCTGCCCATCCGTAGCAATATGACAGAAACATATAAGCAATGTAATGTAGCATTATTAACTATAGCAGCTGATATTTTTATTTATGTCCACATTAAGTACCTGACATCTACTTGTGATGTCTCCTCTGCCCTGTGTGCCCTCATCCATGGGAAGGTGCGAGTCTAGGGAACCACACAAGGAGATGTCCCTTTCTGTCTACCTGCTCCAATTCTGTGTCAATTAACCAGTCAAACTCAGGATAGGTTTATGTTCCTTTACTCCACAAAGACATTTAGCATTCATGTGCAGACATGTTCCTTCACAGCCCAGCTTATTATGGCCCCTTCAACACGATTGTCATCTTTGTTTTTCTGTGTCAAGCACCAGATTCTATATGAAACAACTGCATATGAAAATAAACCTCTGATGTGTAAAAGGGCAAGTGGTTCCTATCTAGGGACGCAAAAAAACCTCTCTACTTATTTGAGAGATTTCAAATCTGTCACTTCATTAATACTTCGCTATACAGCAGGAGCTGTTCAAAAGCAGATATTCCTGCCTGCTCTAGATAGCATTTCTTAAGCACAGCCACACTTTTCTATCTCTCTTACTATAAGAAAAGATGATGGATGTTACTTTTATGAAAGGTGACCTCCAAAGGATTATATTTTAAAAGAAAATAGCATCTAAGCATATTTTTGTATCTTTATGAAAGAAAGAAAAAAGAAGCACTCTATATAGCCAAAATGAAACAAATAATTTAGGAAACTTCAGACCTGTAATATTTGTTTGCTCTCAGGTCATCAGGTATTATCAGGCTGATTGAGATTCAACTCCTTAAACACTAGTTTTCAGAGTTTTGCAGCTCAATCTTATGCCTACTTATGCAGAACCAAGTCCCATTGAATTCAATGGAACTTTCTCCCTAGTAAATGCATACAGGACTGCAGACTTATAGCCCAACCCTATGCTTGTCTATTCAGAAGTAAGTACCTATATATTCAATGGGGCTTATTACTCCCAGGAAAGTGTGTTTTGGATTTCAGCCTCAGGCAGGCTTCCCTAAAGACGTCTGGAATTTCAGTTTGACCCAGTAAGATTTTCAGCAAGTCTCTTGCAAGTACAGCACATTAGTAAAACACACAAGACTGTGTGCCCTCTCCCTTCTGTTGATTTGAAATTTTGTAGCATTCATAAGGCAAACAAAGCAAAAACAAACCAACCCCTGCCAGTTGGATCACAAATATAAACATACAGAACAAGTCTTGGTGTTGAAATTGACTTATCAGCCGAAGGATGATGCTGGAAGGAGGAGGACCCATAGTATGCTGGCCATTCACATGACAGGAAGTTTGCATATTTAGGCATACCCCTGTATCCGCTGGGGTTCCATTCTGGACCACTACCACCCCCATTGATACTGGGGACACCTTTTTAAAGATAGGGGAACATCAGTGGTTTCATTGCAACAAGGTAAAAAAAAAGAGGGTTGTTTAATGTTTCCCTTTCTTTTTAATAGGCATCCATGGATAACTGAAACCACGGATACCAAATCAGTGGATACTGGGGCACGCCTGTATGTTCCCCAGCTTTTTGGAAGATACCTTAAGGCCCACCAAAACCCATGAAAAGAAGAGGTGGGGTGGGAGAAATGTACGCGTTTCAACACCTGTCACCACATTGCTCCTTCTTAGATTCAGAGGATCATTGAAATGCTTATACAATTTTCCACATGTTCCCGCTGCAATTATTGTGCACAACCCCCCTGCACCTGAGGGCCAAAGTGGGAACTTAATCACATGTGAGAGTTTAAAACTAGATGCGACTGTAATCAATGTGCCTCGGCCCTGACATGTTCACCTTTTTCCCCCTTCTGTAAGTGGCACATGTAGTATAGGGGAACAATCCTGATCAGGACTGAGGCAGAGGGGTTAGTCACCCAACAACAGGGACGGCCCAAGACCTCATGACACTTAAATTGGTATGCCAAATGCCCCATTTCCTGGTGATGTGCCAGTTCCTGCTCCCGCAACACTCTAACCCATCACACTTCTGTTTTGTCCCCTTCTTCCTTTTCCAATCCAAGCTGTTCATTTTCCAATCCAGATCAGTGGTGGCAGGCAGGTGGGTGGAAATGGGTGCCACTTTGCTGCCTGAGGCAACTGCTCCAGTATACCTTATGGATGGGCCGGCCCTGCTCACTACAGTCCCCATTTAGACTGCCCCACTCCCTGCACGTGATATTTATAGATTAAAAGTAAGCACACCAGGGTCAATGATGTGATTATACTAACTTCTACTTTGGTTCAGTGTGTATGTTATTTCTTGACAGGTGGGAAATCTTGTGTGCTATTGCTGCCAGTCATAGAAAGTACAGGTCATAAAGATCAGAAAGCACAGTGATGTCATTCAGGGGGAACGGACCAGAATGGGCGTTTCGGATCCTAACGAGCTCCGTGGCTGGTTCCGGGTTCCCGACAAGTGCCAATCAAAAGTGAGTTCCTGTTCCTAAATCATTTGAATGACACCACTGAGAAGGCAGCATGTGGGAGGACATGGAAGAGAGGAGGACAGAAGAGAAACTAAGAAGCAGTGGTGCAAAGACCCCTGTGGTGGAACAGGTAGACAATGATCAGTGTGAACTTAGCATTGGCTGTGCTGTGGTTTGCAGCCTACACACCATAATCACTTACGCAGCTCAAGGCTTTAGTGCAATACTGCAGCACAAAAGATGAGGAACAACCATGTTCTTCAACACTGGCACCAGGAATCGATTAAAAGGTGCTGGTCTTACTATCTTTGCCACTTTATATCAGGCCCATAATAAACTCCCTAATTCAAAAACGTATGTACCTGTAGTGGTACTTCCAATCAAAGTGCTTGCGGTTGTATTGGAAGGTAGCTTCCCGTTATTCAGCTGCTTTACTCTCTTCAGATGAGACTTCCCGTTGTAATGAACCTGAGCCTGTGTGGCAGAGTTCAATTGTATATTGCACACTTCACAGAAGGAAAACAGTATCTTCTTTTTCTCTTTACTTAATTGATAGGCCGGCCTATCACTTCTCAGTCCTTTCTCTTCCAAACCTTGCAGAAATGCTGAAGGATTCATGATTCCATCTTCAAGAATACGATCAGGACTTACTGGGTGCTTCATACCTACAAAAACAAAAACAAAAAAAAATACTTAAGCCAGAAGCCAAAAAACAAACAAGTGGCTATCTTAACTCAGCATTTTCCTTCATGGAGCTATTGCTTTATACACAGTGCACTAAAGGACTGGATTATAACAACAACAATAACAGCAGCAGCAACAATAACAGAGGCTGTGCACTCATATTTATGCAGATACTGCTGTTCATGCAGAAATATGTAGACTTGTAACAGCCTAGAGTTCAGTAAAACTGAAAATGTGTGACTCTTATGCACAACAGTCCTCATTAATCCACCAGTTCTTCACCTTGTAAGAGCTGTCCTACTTTTTATGCCACCATAAAATTCATAATATGATTTTCAATTTCTTTCCTTCTGCATTTAATTTTATGGGTCTGTGTAATTGTCTAACATCGAGGTGTCAAATCTGTTCCATATAGCAGGTCCAACAGCATTCATGGTGCCTGTTGAGGACCAGAAGTGACATCATTAAGCAGGAAGTGACATCATTAAGCAGGTGATGACCAGAAATAAGCACTTTGTTCTCACATAGAAACTCATTAGCTGCAAATGACAAAAGAGAAAAATCTGTAAATCTTGTTCATAATCTCAAGATATGAGAGCCAATTATTTTGGGATGCCCAATTATAATGGGGGCCAGAGAAATTGCTTCCAGGAACTGCATCAAGCCCGTTGGCCTTATGTTTGACCCCTCTGTCTAACATAAGCAGCAACTAAAAGCAACCGATAAAAGACTGTTCTCTCCTCAGTGCCCGTACCATGCAAACTTTTTTTTTCTGATTGAGTTAGTTCATTTGTTCTTATTGAAAACACAATTTATTTAATTACTCATTCAGGAAAATCACATTCATTTCATTACTCATTTAATATTATTTCATTTCCCACAGCACTCAGTTTTCCAGGAACATATCCACAGTTATATAAGATATTATTTCTGTAATGCAATCTACTTGGAGAGTATCCTTGATTACTGCTTGAAAATTCCAGCTGGTTCAAAACACAGTGTCCCAATTTCTGCTGAGAACAAAGGGTCCTACACTTGAGAAAATAAGGAGAACTAGCCCAAAGGGACCATCATCTTTTATAAAAACAGGCATTTGAAAACAGTATTATTTTACTCAGAAGTAAGTCCATTGTGTCGAATAAGAGTTAGGCTGTAATCCACATCGGAAACAAACACTATTATTTACTAAAATATTCTACAAGTCATCCAATAGATTTCAAACATGTGCATTTCTTTATGAGAACATTTTTTTAAAAAATTCCATGGGAAGCCCTCTTTGTAACTGACATAAATAGAAGTATTGCGGTATTTCAATACTGGCACCACACGTTCTGGAGGCAGTGGATACTTCCCCTGTGGTCATCACAGGTCCCCAAGGACAGGGGTTATCAGCAGCAGGAGCACAAGAGACTCAAATATAGGAGTTGGAAATCTTCTTCCACATGGGGGCTAGGCATTAGTAAAATGGATAAAGGTAAAGGTTTCCCCATGACCGAATGGTCTAGTCGTGATCGACTGTAGGGGGTGGTGCTCATCTCCGTTTCAAAGCCTGTAGAGCGGGCATTTTGTCCGAGGACAAGCTTCCGTGGTCATGCGGTCGACATGACTATAAGCCGTAGCGCATGGAACGCCGTTACCATCCCACCAAAGTGGTCCCTATTTATCTACTTGCATTTAGGTGCTTTTGAATTGCTAGGTTGGCAGGAGCTGGGACAAGCAATGGGAGCTCACTCCGTCGTGCAGTCAATAGTAAAAAATGCATGTGCGTGTGACAGGGGCAGGCCTAGTAGGGGGTCCAGAGGGTCACAGGGGCTAGGGTGGCAGTGGAGCTGCTGCCGCCCACTTATTGGAGGTGCCGCCACCTACCCTCTGAGGCCCTCCTGAGGACAAGGCAAACTGCACATGGCATCTGCAGGCCATTTGGAGGCTTACACCAGCCTCTGGAAAGGCTTTTGTGTGACTTCCAGTTTTCATCAAAAACAGGAAGGAACACTTAAAAGGTTTCCAGACTGTAAGCTTCCAAACTGCCTGTGGAGCTGCCTCAAGTCACGGGAGGCTCCAGTGGGAAAGCGGTGGCAGCAGGTGGCAACCTGTGGAGGGTGGAAGCCTGGGGCAGTGCGTGGGCCAGGATTGCAATTGGTGTTTGATATGCATGCTCAAACCTCCAGATTAGGCTATAGAGCCTAAAAAGAGGTGGGCATGACATATAAGGATGCATGACCAGATAATGACACTCAAAGAAGCAAAGGAAGCCATTGGTCTGTAAGCGTTACAGACACACACTTGTTTAGGACCACTAGAGGCCAGGTGAATATATCTTTTTGGAACTACAAGCCAGGTTATTTTAGATAGTGGGCCAGATTTGGCCCATAGGCCATAGGTTGCCTGTCCCTGCTCTAATATGTCACCCCAGCCCTTACCTGTCTCAACAGCATAGCTTTTATACAGGTGGGACCTTTTTATCTGTGAAGGTTTCGTTCCCGGAATAAAAAAATTCCATTCTGTTCCCATATAAAAAATCCACAAGTACTTAAACCCACAAATTTTCCCCACACCCCACCCTCCAGACACTAGAAGAGCTAGTTCATTGAACATCCCTGATAGAAAGCAAAATTAGGACAAAATATTATGTAAAAGCACTGAACTAAATGCAAAATTAAAAACAAACCCTCACTTGAAAATTCAGTTAACCTTCACAAAAGGAATATAGCAAGAATAAAGTCTGCAGCTTCCAAGATGGCTGCTCCCAGCTTCCCGCAACCTATCTGACATCAGACTGTAACCCACTAAATGGGTCCCGACCCACAGTTTGAGAACCACTGCTTCAGATGAAATATTTAACAGTGCAATCTATGCATATTTACTCAGAATGCTGAGTTCTAATTGCATTTAATGAAACTTACTCCGAGTGCATGTAAGATAGCAGCTTAACGTACCATGCTGAATGAATCATCTATGAACAAGGTCTAAAGAGCAAGAGCACTTTCTTGGTGGTTGCCCAACTTTGGGGAAACAGTTGAGAAGCCTGTTTGTTTTACAACGATGGACTAGGTATGATATTCATTGTGCATTCTGTGCCCTTTTGATAGAGTGGACCTGAAAGCTGAACAACATATACGTTCTATATTTTATATTGCAGTGTTATTCAAACTGGGTCGGGACCCACTTGGTGGGTCACAACCTGATGTCAGGTGGGTCGCAGAAAGCTGAGAGCAGCCATCATGGAAGCTGCAGACCTTACTCTTGCTATATTCATGTTATGAGGGTTGACAGTTTGAATTTTCAAGTGAGGGTTGTTGTTTTTAATTGTTTTCAGTTCAGTGCTTTTACATATTTTTTGACCTAACCTTGCTTTCTGTTAGACATGTTTCATGGTAGTGAAATTGCTACAGTCCAAGAATGCCAGTTTGCATTCCAGGAGTGGCATTTGATTCAGGGCTAGGCCCTCCCTTTAGAATGAATGGGAACGCATTGACTCCAGTAGGCGGGCTTAGCGGCCATGACAGTATGTCCAAAACATTGCTCATTCCAAGCATTTCCAATGGGTTTTCGCATGATGTTTAGGGCTGAATCGTTTGTTGCAGTTTCACATCTCACAGTCCAGAACTGGTTGAAACTGGCATTCCGTCTCTGCGTCTCAAGATCAGATAGAGCACCTGTGTGTCCTTCAGCAGGCAGCTTCCCAGCTTGTTAGGGCAACTAGCTTGGACAGTAGTTGAACTCCCTTTCTGATAGTGTAACATAAGCAGGCAGTTTCACACGGGAAGCCCTGGCTGCAAACACTGCTCATTCCCATGAGCTCATAGTGCTCTAAGGGTCACCCCATTGGGTAAGATGGGGCACAAGGGGTCTTCAGGTATCCACCTACCAGATATACTCTGGCTGCATCCCTTTGTTCTTGTGTAGAAGGAGTTTTTCACTGTGTGTGCATTAAGATGTAAAGCTGCACTGAAACGCCGCCTGCGAGCGGCAAAGACTTCACCGGCTTTCCTAGCCGGCAGACTGAACCTTTTTACCTTTCTCACTTTCGCTACAATAAAGAGACTTTGTTATGGAAATGTGGCGATTGCTTCAATCCTTCGCTCCGGAGCGCTAAGGCAAGCGCTGGAATGGGTCTCCAAGCCCCCAACTCTGCTACTATTTACCCAAAAACACAACATCGTTTACTCCTGAAGTAAAAACTTATCAAAATAACAACGTGTGATCGTGGAGAAACATCAGTGGTAACCATATTATGAGTTAATATGCAATTCCAAGGTTTAATTCTGCGTAATTATATTACTGAACACACCGGACGAAATGCTGTCTATTTTAACTCAGATTGCACTGTTTTGACAGACTTATTTTTTGAAATCTACACAAGCAGGAATAAAACGGCCATGCCCCATTAAAAAAATGTCTGTTAATGTTCAGAATTTCGAAAATATTACCGGTCGTTTTATTGAGCCGATGTAATGTGAATACATGAATCTTTCCGTGGAAATTAAGTCCCATTTTTCGTCCAGCGATTCGCACACCCGTACGCAGAACACAAAGGCAAGCTTAAAGACGTTGAAATTAACTTTTACACGTGCGCCGTGCGAGCGAGAGAGCCCCTCCGGCGGCAATCCTCCTCCTTCACGGCAATGATCTGAGTCAGCCATTTTAGTAAGTCCACGGCTTCAAGAATGTGACGACATGGCCTATCCAGTTATCTAACATCCTTGGTTTGATTATGGCACACTGATGGTACTTCCTGCTTCATGATGTCACTTCCAGCTATGATATCACTTCCAGGTTAGTTGCATCACTTCGGTGCATCCCAACACGAGTACCATTCTAAAAAGTGGGACTTCTTCTAAAAAGTTTGAGAACCACTGTTATAGTATAAAAATCAGGTTGGAGGCCTCATTGGAACAAAAAAAAGTTGCTTCAACATTGTTCAAAATGTTCATATTCCCCTCCTTTTATTGTTTTAAATTTTACTTCTTTCTTCTAACTAAGCAGTAAGTTCTTGAAGGGAAAATTAGTTCTCCAGTCACAACTTTGTTTTTGACACTTTTCTGTCATTTAAAAATAATAATTACTACCTTGTACTTTTTATTTTTAGCTCTGAATATTAATCGTATCTTCAGGAATCTGCAGGAATTGACTTTTATGTTCCAGTATGACCTATATAAGGGACGTAGTGGCACAACGAGTTAATCCGCTGTTGCTGGGCTTTTGACCGCAAGGTTGGGAGTTTGAGACTGCGTGACGGAGTGAGCTCCCATTGCTTGTCCCAGCTCCTGCCAACCTAGCAGTTTGAAAGCACCTAAAATGCAAGTAGATAAATAGGGAGCACTTCGGTGGGAAGGTAACGGTATTCTGTGCGCTACGGCGTAGAGTCATGCTGGCCACATGATCGGACAAAAACGCCGGCTCTACAGGCTTTGAAACGGAGATGAGCACCGCCCCCTACAGTCGGTCACAACTAGACCATTCGGTCGTGGGGAAACCTTTACCTTTACGACCTATATGCTGATGTTTTAAACAGACAATAACAGTCCCTACTCAAAAAAAATCTGCTAATATCCTAGTTTTATATGGTTTGAAAATACTAGTCGCGCAGAGATACTAAGGCTGCAACACTTTCCTGGGAGTAAACCACATTGGACACAATGGGATTTACTTCTAAGTAAATATGCATAAGATTGTGCTGTAAGTTCTATGAGGCAGGGTTGACAACTGATCAGAAAAAAGTACCAAATAACCTGTTCACTTTTTAAAAACCTATCAGTCTGTTGCCAGATTTTTTTTGTTTGCATAAGCCACCGTCATAGGTTGATTGCTAGAGTTGTTTTAATAATTTTTGTTCTTTTTTAAATATATCAGCAGCAGCATTTTCACTTGTGCATGTTTAAAGTGAGGTTGTTGTGCTCTAACCTAGCTAACCATTTTATATATGGAAGAGTACACACTGTGCACGTATACTTCTACTACAGCCAATCCTCACAGAATGTGATGAGCCAAGGGAGGCAGGATTGATACTGGAAGGCCAATGTGATGACTTCACCACAACAGCTGTAAAGGCTACTTTTATAGCTATCCAGTAGCCCTAAAGTATGAGCTTGGCTTACTAGCTTCAATCTATCCCTCACCATAAATTCTGTCAACCGCAAATGGTTGACATTTGTTTGAAAAGGGAACCACAAATTCTGTCCAAGCTTAGTAACCAAGATTTATTTCCACTAGGCAGTGGGAATATACGAAGAGTGCCTCTGAGCATGCGCAGAGTGCCTTTTCACCAAGCAAGTGCCAAGTATAGTTTTGGGTTTTTATTTTTAAATAGATTCTAGGTGAATGTTGCAGGGTGCTTTTAAGTGTAAGCAAAAAAAGATGGCTAAAGGGACTATGGGATCCTGATGTGTCTGAAGGAGGCAGATTCTCCAGCTGTGGATAAAGTTGCAATGCTGAGGGACAGGTGGAGGAACAGGATGGATGCTTCGGCGATACCAGAACAAAGTGGGCTGGACAAAAGGGCACACACAAGTGAATCAGATCCATCTGCTCAGAAGGTGGAAAAGATGAGGCAGAGGAGAGAAGGTCCAGGAGGAGTAGAGGCAGTAGTGAAATTCAGGGGGTTTGCCCAGGTTCTATAGAACCGGTTGTTAAATGGCCGGGCCCTGCCCACTCGCTTACGTCGGCTGGCTTTGGGGTTTTTTTTTGGCTCCGGCTATGATGTCATAGAACCGGTTGTTAATTCATTTGAATTGCACCACTGAGTAGAGGGCCAGGAAAGAAGGGTTAAAAAGGAACTCAGCACAACAGCCCAAAAGATGATTACTGACCTAAAACAGAACAGAGGGCTTTATGACATTGGACTGTGGTAAAATGGCTTCTGGTGGTGGCTTCTGGAAAAGGGCCTTGGCAGCCATTTTAGGTACACTGCCACACTGACCCTACAAAGGTTGGTATGATAGCAATGGCAAGGGGTGGGGAGGAGTGGAACAGGGGAGTGGAAGCATGGAACAGGGGCAGAAAAGGAGGCAAAATGGGGGAGGTACCAGCAGTACTTGCATGCACCAATACCCTAAGATTGTCTGCCTCCCTTACTGCTTCTGTTACATGTCTCGGATTTATGCCTACTAAGCAGTAGGTGTAGATCTGAGGAGTCCCATAGCAGTGGTGGCAGCTTTCCCCAAGGTAAGTGAGCAGAGATTAACTTACCTTGAGGAGACCTTTCCAATCGCCTGTCCTCCCATGGATACAGAGCATTCTCCATTGGTGCAGCTGCATTGGCAGGGGAGATATGGGTAGGACTGGGCTATTAAGCATGCACTGCATTAAAAGCTACAGTACTTTCTTTTTTAGGCTTCCTCACCATGCTGCCAATTTTTTATCTCTAAGTATTAGAATTACAAAGGTGAGAAAAATGTCTCTTTATCTGCTTTTCCAACTCCTCATAACTTTGATGTCCACCCCACACATAACTTACATCCCAATCCTAGCCTCCCATTTACAGCAGTGGGTCTCACAATCCATTGCCATAAATCCAGTTATGATGATGGCAGGAAAGGTGCACTAAAGTCAGCAAAGAAGGAGGTTTGAGGTGGGGAGGGAGAACTGGGGCAGTTTGGGAGAGGGATGGAATGGATCCCAGCAGGAGCATCTTGCACCAGGGTCCTACCCCCGATTTTTCAGCCTGCCCAGCCCCCTTTCTCTCTGTTGACTTACACAAGCTACATAGGACAAGACCCACAGGCCACCAGAAGGCCCAGTAGTGTCCCCAGAGGGAGCAGGGCACTACGTTTTGCAAGGAGCCTTACCTTGCTGGGTAAACTGCTCTTCTCCCTCACCCTCTTAGCCAGGCCTCGCGGGGAAATCAATGCCTTCATGTGGCCTACTGGCTAGACAGCGAAGGAGAGGAGAAGTTTACAAGGCAAGGTAAGGCTCCTTGCAAAACATAGCACCCCGCCCCCTCTAGGAACGCTAATGAGAAGGCTTACCAAAGGGTAAGTAAAAAAGCTTATTTACCCTTGCTGGCCTTCTGGTATCCTGTCCCCCCTCACATAGTATGCAGCATGTTCCATTGGTGCAGCTGCATGCTGTAGCACGGTAGGTGATAGGCAGTGGTGTCATCCAAATGATTTAGAAACCGGTACTCACTTTTGATTGGCACTTGTCCAAATGCCAAACAAATAATGATTTAGGCCAGCTCAACTTCTAGAAACCGGTACTCGCGTAGTGGTGCGTAGTGGGTGCATGACATCACTGGTGATAGGATTGAATTGTCCGTTGCTTCCCCCCCCCCCAACTATGAAGCCTCAAATTCCTCAGCCCTCAAAGAATGGTTCTAACCTCTAGTACTAACTCAGAAGTGAAACCCACTCTGTTCAATGGAGCTCACTCCCAAGTACATATGACCTGGATTGTACTGTTAGTTTTTTCGCTGTAACATTCACAGCACTATATCATCCTTTCTAAGACGGGGTAACCGGAATTGTACACAGTATTCTAAATGTGGCCACACCATTGATTTATATAATAAATATTCTATGACATTTGTTGTTCTTTGCTGTTGGGAGAGCCAAACTATAAAAATACCTGAAATGAGCTAAGATTGCGTTTTCTGTTCCCGCTATGCAAATCAATGTCTTCTCAGTGGGCAAATATGTCTGATCATTCCAGAGGATGTGGTGTTTTCAGACTACAACATGTTTAAAAAGGGCATTTGTTCTCAAGGTAAATACCGATCATTGTATTCATTTTATAGGAACTTGGTTGCTATCAGAAAAGTCTCTATGAAATGTACTTTAAATTTAAAACTGGTTTAAAATGCAAACAAACTCCCAATCCGTTTTTTTGGAGTTACTGTCCAAATCAAAGCTGAATAGGAGTGTTAAGAAAGACCAGTGAACTGGAAGCAAACACAACATTTTAAAATTGCAACGTTCTCTTGATGAGAGGTACTATATTAAGACATTTCTGTGTCTCTTCTGAGGAAGCACACAAGTACTGGGTATCAAAGCACATTTTTAATATCAGGTAAGCCAGTGATTCTTAAACTTTTTAGCATCAGGACACATTTTTTAGACTGACAATCTGTCTGGGACCCACCAGAAGTGGTGTTATGACTGGAAGCGCTACCATTGTGAACTACAAATGGTCTACAGGTGTGCCGTAGGATTTTGCGGGAGGGTCATTTATTAGGGACATTGTGGGATGATCCCTACATCAGCAGCATGGTGTACTTTAAGTTTTAGCACCTCGTCAGTGTATGGTGAGATGAAATAGGATGAGATCACTCTAAAGTGATCTATACTTTAGTGATCTGAAGTGTCATGAGCTCTGATACATTTAAATTTTTCTTCAATTAATAGATGCAGGATCATGCCCTCTACAAATTGGCAAACTAAACCCTCTGTCTCTTCCTGTATGGTCCCAATTCACAAGGGTTCTGATCCAACTGCTTATTAACTGAAAAAAACCTAAATCCATTAGGGTTAATAACACTTTCAACATTTCTTGTAGTTTGGTCCTGAGGAACAACAGTAAACTATGAGGCTGAATACTGCCTCTCAAAGTGCGGAAAAAAACAGAATGTGGAGGCTGTTCAGGAAAACATGGATGAACGCTTCAAAAAGCGAACTGAAGACATTACCAGATGGATATATCACAAGTGTGCCGAACTAGAGGGATTGTGTGTGTCTGACATCTGCCATCCATCCAGGGACTGTGCTGGTCCCTAGGTTGATTATCGCTAACCCAAATGGCACAACATGCATGGCACAGCAACTGAGGCACAAAATTAAAGACAGTAACAGCAACTTCCATTACCCGGAGGTACTTTTTCTCCTGTTTCAAGTTATCTCTGGCTAAACAGTCATTTTGTGATGTCTTAACAATGAAGCTAACAGTTTTGAATGCAAAATAAAGGAAAAATGTTTTCCTCATTGCTGTACAGGGTATTTTTTGTAAAGTATTACAATACAGCGGTAAGAACAAGAGGAAAGCACTACTGGATCAGGACAAAGGCCCATCTAGTCCAGCATCCTGTTTCGCACAGGGGCCCATGAACTGCCTCTGGGAAGCCCACAAGTAGAAGAGGACGGCATGTTTATTTCCTACCACTGCTTCCTGCAATACTGATTCTATATTACATCACATATGTATTTGCATAATTCATTCAGCACAATATATGCAAAATTTAAAATACCAATGCACCTATGGATCTTCCCAGTCAGCATGTACGTAGCAAACAAAAAATGTGATGTCCATTACCCACTCACTCATGCACAACTTCATTTGCAAAGCTCATATGCCCCAGTCACATACCATAGTCTCTCTCACACACAAACACACTAGTTTGTCCTCTGCCCTTTTCTGAACCCCTTCCCACTAAACTCTCCTTCTGGTGTCCTAATCAATTATCCAAAGCGGATTTTTTTACCTTCCAAATATAGATATCGATGTGCACTGTGAGGTGAACAGGACTTGGTTATTGCAAACATCCAACATAGAAGAAATCAACAATCACAAGGAAATGTTGAAAACCTTTCACATATCTAAATGCCAAAAAGTATGGAAATAGATCAAATAATGTGGGCAATCCTTAGTGATTACTACCAATGATATACTGCATAGTGCCGTCGTTTCATAGAAACTATTTGATGCCTAAACAGCAATCCTTTTCCATTAAGGATCCTTTAAGTCACTTGAAGGCATGATATAACATTACAACTAATCAGATTAAGTACCTGCCCATCTCTATTACCAAGTAACTTTTAATTCATAAGGATAATTGTGCCAGCAACTGTACTCATCCATCCTAATAAAAGGTCTAGAGTCAAACTCTCGGTGACCACAGAATCACAGACTTGCATCATCCAATCCTCTCCCTTAAAACAGGATACCCACACTTAAGAACACCCACTAGAGCTGCTTGTCTAATCCTTACCTAGAAACCACCAAACTATGCATACAGCACCCCTAGGTATATTCCACAGATAAATTGCTATTGTACCTAAATTAAATTAGCAGCACTCCTAAAACATTGTTTCAGGTACTGTTTTCAGTTGGTTTTGAAATACTATTATTGCATTTTTTATTGTTGTAAATAATGGTTTGCATTTTATGTTGTTTTAGCTATTTTAAATTATAAATTGAAGGGACAGCTTAAGCCATGGAAAAGTAGCTTTTAATTAAATAAATAAAATGAAAAATTAAAAAGGTTCAGATGGGAGCAGGAACATGGCAGTTGCTGAGTTAAGAGTCTATTAGTAAAGCTGACACTGTATACCTCTTGGTTTGAATAGGAATGGCTGACTCACTACAGAAAGCAAATACCCCCCCCCATGTTGTGTTAGAACCTTTGCCCCAGCTCATGCAACTTTAATGCTATGTGGTGTGAACTGGCCATTCTTGGTCCTCAGTTGGCATCCGCCTAGACTGTAGGTTCTTGGGACAAGATCAGTCAGTCAGTCAACAGGTACTTATATACCGCTTTTCAACACGAAGTTCACAAAGCGGTTTACAGGCAAATAGTAATAATAAAGTTAAATGGTTCCCTGTCCCAAAAGGACTCACAATCTAAAAAAAAAAAAAAAAAAGCAGCCCGCCAGCAACAGCCACCAAAAAGACTGCGCAGGGGTGATGAGGGACAATTACTCTCCCCCTGCTAAATATAAGAGGGACACCACTGGAAAAAGTGCCTCTTGCCCAGTTAGCAGGGGCACTACGTGTGCTAAAAAATCTGTTTTTTTAGCACTATGTGTGCTAAAAAATGGTGATCATGCCTCACCATTTCTCTGCGCTAGTATAGTATTCAATCCTACCTATCTTTAGATTTCAGTGGGACAGCTGACTCTGACTTGATCAAGCACTGTACTTGCATGTTGTGTACCTTTGAGTCTCATTGTATATAATGCTCTCTCATCTAAAACGCTTATCACATTTTCCTCAGGTGCTCCCTCAGGCATCTTGGTGGGCCACTGTGAGATACAGGAAGCTGGACTAGATGGGCCCTTGGCCTGATCCAGCAAGGCTACTCTTATTTGTCTCATTCAGCTGACGAAAAGCCCAAGCCTATGCTTCCCAGTGCTAGAAGGAACAGTGGTGCCTAAATGGCCACCGCTATATCCTACAGGCAAAGGGAAGCTGCTGGAGGTCTCTTCAAGGGAAGGGGACATTTTTCCCCTTACCCTGAATAAAGCCACAGCCTCCACAGTGGGGAACCAGCTAAACTGCAGGTACAGACTCAAGAAGCCCCATATTGGGCGTCCAAGCCCAAGAAGGAGAATAGGAGGAGGAGGAGGAGGAGGCCTCCACCAGATCCACCCCCTCCTGGTACAGTCCCCCTCTCTGTTCCACCCTCTCTCCACTCCCTGAACAGAAATGCCTCCCCCACACCTTCCCCATGCCTCTGCATTGGCCGGTGCTTACCTTTTCAGCACTGGCAGTCGGGCCTTCCTCTGCAGTGCTGGTGGGATGGCGCAGGCCTCCCCGCCACTGCTTCTTACCCTGATGGTATTGCAAATGTGCTTTAAGGCATGTTTGTGACACCCAGCATTGGCAGTATGTGCATACCACTGGCACTCCAGCCCATATGATTGGTATGGGCCCAAAGTAGGCTCTTGTCTAAGAAGCTCATGCCACAATACATGTTGTTGAGGCAGTTACTCACAATTATCTTTTCTAAATCTATGTATGAAAACATTTATTTATTTATTTATTTATTTATTTATTTATTTATTTATTTATTTACACACCATCCAAGGCAACTTGAATCAAAAATATAAGCCAAAAAAGAAAAGTCCAGAGAAAGCATAGGAAGATAAAAAGATTCATCAGCACGCAAAATGAGCCAGAGTCAGGCTCTGGCCAATCCATAGGCCTGTCAAAACAAAAAGATCTTCAACCAACTGTGAAATGTCATCAAGGAGGCAACTAATCAGATCTCCCAAGATAGCGAGTTCCAACAGCAAAGGTGCAGCAACTGAGAAAGAATTCCAGGTATTTCCACGAAACACACTTCAGAGAGTTACAGGGTGCACAGCAGGGCCTCCTCAGCTAACCTGAGTGGGTCATGCGGGTTCACATGGGAAATAACAAGTAACCTGGATCTAAGCCATTTCAGGCTTTCAAAGTAATAACCAGCACTTTGAATGGAGCACAGAAATGGACCAGAAGCTGGTGCAGTTGACGTAAACGTAAGTGTGCTAAAAAAACCCAGAACTTGGTTCTGGTCAAAATTTCTGGTTGCTGCATTTCATACCAGCTGAGGTTTATAGATGTTTTCAAAGGCAGCTTATGTGCAGCATGCTGCAGTTGTCCAGCCTAGCTGCAAAGTAAACCATGCTTGACCAGATCTTCCACATCCAGAAGTGGGCACAGTTGGTTAACCAGCTATAATTGGACAAAAGCACTCCTGGTCACTGCTATCACCTGAAAGCCCAGGGCTAAGCTGGGTCAAATAGCACTCCCAAACTGCAAATCTGGTTTTACATCTACCTGGCGATAGGCTCCTTAGGGACCAGAGTGAAAAGTTGAACAGACCCTTCTCCAAACACATGTATTTTCTCCTTATGCAGCTACCATCCTCATAGCTTTGCTTTATTAATTTTTCCCAGTTTATTACTATCCTCCTCAAATGGGGTTGGCAAGAATAAAAGAAGAGTTCTTCATGAGGTCTTATTTATTAGTGTTGACTACAGCAGGACGATTTCCTTCACAGTATCTTTCACATATTGCTCCTCTTAACACAATCTAAAACAGCCTTTTGCAACACAGCATTACACTGACAACTCCTGTTCAGTTTGCTATCCATTCCTTGGATAAATGTCATGAGCACTTTGCAGACTTGACTGCATTATGTGCATATTGTATTGGTAAGCTCCTTTGTTGTCCTGATCTGTGCCCTTTCGTCTTTCTCCTGTGCCCTCCACAGTGTTCCTCTTCTTTTTCTTCTAAAGGTACTATGAAAGAAGAGGACTTACAAATCCATCCTCATTAGCTGCAACCAATTTTCTGTCTTTACTATTATATTACTTCTCTGTGAATACACTTCCCCTTACTATTGTCACCCTTTGTACTTTCTGTGACTTTCAGATCATTAAGATGATCAGATCACTATCCCTTCCTGCTCATTCACATAGGAACAAATTACATTGCCTAGCACAGCAATGAGTAGATCATTTCAGACTATAAGGCTCTGAATAAGAGAGTGAAAGATCTGGGGGCCCAGGAGATATTCTTATCTGTTCTCCTGTTATCAGGCAGAGGACTTCCAATGAGAGTATTCCAGGTGACTGGCTGCCTCCACAGTGTCGATGAAAAGTGGTACAGTAGCACATGGGTATCCATTATCCGGACTGCTTGGGATGGGAGTGTGTCCCAATTTTGGATTTTTTCTAGGTCTCTGAATAATTGCATAAACATAATGAGAAATGCTACCTTTTGCTCTTTTCACTGTGACCCATTTGGGTGTCTGCAGCCTCTGACATTTTTCAACAATGGCACACACTACAGAACAGAGGACAAAACTTACTGTACATGGGAATGCCTGTACCAAAAAAGCCTGTACATGGGAATGACAACAAGACTTCTTTTCTATAGAAAAAGTTGGGTTTTAGCATAGTCTGGATCAGGACAGCCGACTTGAGTTCAACATTGGAGGTGCCCATAGCCACACACCCTGACACAGCCATGCCCCCACAGCAGTAAAATTGCACCTTCAAATCTCTTGCTCACCTTCTGTCGCTCCCGCCATCTCATGCTCGCCCCCTATCATGCCTCTTGGAAAGAAAACCAGTAAGCCCCAGGCCAGCCCCCCCCAGCCCCCTCCTAGCCACAGCACTCAAGCAGGACTGCTTTTTCAGTGCTGCTGGATGGATGGCTGCGAAGTTAACAGTCTTGTCTGTGTTCTCCCAACTCAATCCCATCATCTAATCAGTATGCAACAGGCAGGACCTATGAGAAATAAAAACCAATCCAAGGCCCATATTAGCTTTGTGACCAATGAAAAGGAGCATTGGAACCATGGGCACCAACTAGGGGGGCTATAGGTTTTTCAGCCCCCATGGTTTTTTTTCATGGGGGCAGAGCACCCATGTTCCAGCCAGCCCCTTCCAGCAGCCAGCACCCCTCCCAATCAGTGGCCCCAGCACATCTTCCTGAGGTGAGGGCACGTGATTGCGCACCCCAGCCTCGGGAGAGGCAGCTCTTCGGCCGGCAGACCCATTCCCGAGGCCAGGGTGCGCGATTGCCACAGCAATTGCACGCCCCAGCCTCAGGAAATGACAGGAGGCGTGGTCATGTCAGGGGGTGTGGTCATGGCCATGGGCATCCCCGCTGTTAGAAGCAAGTCGGCGCCACTGGTTGGAACGCATGCCTTCCAGCACTGCAACAAACTGGAGAGGCCAAACGGAATTTGGGTAGGTTTAATAATACCTCATTGTCGCATGTTCACTGTTCATTGTCGCATGTATACCCATGTTCACTCCCCTTTTCAGGATCCGCCATTTTGCAGCCAGTTCTCCTAAGATGCCTTTTACCCTCACCAAACGAAATCTAAAGGCTAAAGGATACACTAGGTCAGTGGTCCTCACACTTTTTAGTTTCAGGCTACTGCCTGATTTATGAATGCCAAAGGATTTATATGCTTTGGTGTATGAGTGGCGATTGGGCAGCAGTGCTCCCCCTGCCAAAGAAGGAGCAGCTTGCTAAATCGTGGATGCACATAACCTAATCTGCCCTGTCAGTTTCTCAACCAACAAAAATTGGGTCACGATACGTTGGTGGGTCCTTGACCCACAGTTTGGGAACCACTGTACTAGGTCAAAAGTCCTAGTAATGCTTTTTCCCTAAGTGGTGTAGCACAAGATGATATTTTGTAGTACTGCAGCATTTAGAGGATTAAAAGAGAAACACACAGCTGAAGGTTTTTAACCTTGTCGATCCTGTGGGCCATCTGGATTGTAACTATTGGCAGCATATATAAACATAGGAAGCTGCCTACAATTGAAAGAGGACCTTCATACATCCAGACATGTACAGTATGTAGGTGCTTCTTATATGAATAAAGAAAGAGTCATCCAGGTGAGCAGTATCCATTTCAACCAACAGCAATTCTGAGTTTCTGACAGGAGGTTTTCCCAGCCCTACCAGGAGATGCCAAAGATTGAAATAGGACCTTGTAATGTCTCAGGAGGTCTCCCCTCCAATCTCGGAGAGCAGCTTTACTTTACTTTCACTAGGCTTGTGTCTTTCTGAGGCGTGAGGCGTAGGGCCAGGTAACAACTGAGCCAGTATTTTATTGATTCACAGTCAATAACTTGCGCAATCCTAACTTGCGCTGGAACTGCAAGACCGGCAGGCCTACACCATATCCAGGGCAAGTTAGGAGCTGGCTGGCGCCCCCCTGGAGAAGGGCATGTTTGCACCTTTGCCCCGAGGTAGGTGCCAGCTGCCCCGATGGGCTTGCTCGGATTTGTTTATTAGGTGCTGTTTAGCAGGTGCAGCTCCGAGCAAGACACGCAGCCCGAATTGGGGCTTCCCAGCCTGCCCAGTTTCTCCCTCCCTCCAGCCTTCCCCCACACCCAGAACCGCTCCTGCGCCAGCTGAACTCAGCTGGCGCAGGAGCGGCAAAGCGCAGCCTTTAGCTAGCGCCCTTGGGTCGACACTGCTGCTAGCATTGGCCCAACAACACCAGCACTGACGCGAGGGAACCAGTTGGCACTCTCACACCAGTGCTTCTGCCATTCAGCCAATGCTAGCAGCTAGCGTTGGCAAAATGGAGGGCGTTGGATTGCGCCCTCACTCATCTGCCATTTCAGTTGCAAAACTAGGCTCGTTTTTTGTGAGCTCTCTTTTTATATTCAGTGGAAGCTGCTCTATCTGATCTGCTCAATGTCACATCCAATCTTTGGAGGGAACCTGGGTTTCAAGCACTTCCACTCCAAGTGCATCTGTTACCTAGACTAGGTGATACCAGTAGTTGACAGATCCACCACTTCCTGTTCTGTGCGATGTTAGGGGATTTCTTCTAGAGCAATGGTTCCCAAACTGTGGGCCGCGAGCCAATTTCAGGCGGGTTGCGAAGAACCTAGAGCAGCCATATTAAAAATATAGGAAGTTGGGAATGCTAGAAGGGAGAAGGCTATGTGGTTGTTTTGTTTGTGTGAAGGTTGTATATAGGGTCTTTTCTTTCTGATTCACTTTGCTATTGGAAAATACCTGAGAAATAACCCAACGTTTTGTTGCATTTTGCATACAGTGACAGCATTTCCAGAGGGTCCCAGACAGATTGTCATCCTAAAAAGTGGGTCCCGGAACTAAAAAGTTTGAGAACCACTGTTCTAGAGTCTTGCTTCTTCAGATTAATGGTAGGATGGGACGGAACTAGATAGACTCAAGATTGCTCCAAAAAGGCACCGGGCAGTCCTTTAGCAGTGGAAAAAATTCAGGATTACTGTGTTATCTGATACAGGGCAAATTTTATATTGCTTTCCTGCTCACTGATGTATTTTTTGTGTGACGTATAACTAATATGTAGAAGCATATGGTGGGCACCATCTGGGCAACAAATCCCATTGGGAAGCCACAGTGAACAGCATATGCAGAACACCTTGCTCACAGTATCCAACAGCGTTTACAAAATACAAGTAGATTTATTTTTCCTTTAGGGAAAGGCTGACAATATCCCCAACAGTTTTATGAACTACTCACTACCCACCAACTGAATACAGAACTGACAAGTGGTGAAAGGTTAAAATTTGGATTGTTTACGAAGTCAGCTTTTAAGTCATCCAGTGTGACAGATTTCTGCCTCTCCCCCTGTAAGTGCAGTGCCTTGCTTTCCACCCCCCCCAACCCATTTCACAATTTTTTGTTAATACAGTAAATGCCATTGCTTCTATAATATTGTAATACTGCAAGTGTTGGAAGAGGATTTTGGATGCATTTCAGATGCCCAATGATGAGGGTGCTATTTGGTACAGCTAGTAGTTATAGAAATGTCCCTACCACTACAATGTTAGCTAGAGGAAATTTGTGTCTTAGAGCGTACTAGAATAGTGATTCCCAAAGACCTCCATGGGAAGAGGGAACCACTAAGTCTGTGGAGGAAGGGTTGCAGCAACAACACAATCTCCAGGATTGTACAGCTGCTGGGTTGTTGTTGTTTTTACTTACCTGCAGGTAGCACTGGTCTCCTGGGGGAGCAGGAGCCCTGTGGAAGACTCTGGAGCTCCACAAGCTAGAAATTGTGATCAGAAACCACTTCCGGTTTTCAAGCACAAAACAGGAAGTGGTTTCTAATCATGCTTTTTAGTTAATTGGCTGCTTGGGGAGCCCTGCAGAAGTTTCCGTGGGACTTCACTCACCCCCTGAAGGCCAATGGAACAGGCAGGTAAATTTTTAAAAAAACTTTCTGTCCCAGTGCAATCCTGAGGATCACATTGCTGCATTCCCCCCTTCCCTGCTTCTTAAAGGGGCAAAGGCCAGTGCTCCCCAGGCTGGTGTGTTGCGACCATCAGTTTGTGAAATGCTGCACAAGAACATACCAAAGCTCCTTTGAAATACCTACATCAAATGCAAAACAACTTGAACAGATATAGGATAGTCATATTATACTGGATAGTTGAAAATATGACTAAATAAGATGCATTTGAGCACAGAGTTCTATTCTTGCATCAGATTTTCAGACCAAGAATTTTAATGGCAATGTTGTCCTTTTTAAACTGAGAAAATCAGTATTTAGATTTTTTTTTACTTTTCTAAAAACTGACAAATGAGAATGTATGAGTCGGAAAAGAGAGTATTAACTGATTCTATCTAAGCCCTTGCTTAGCAATACCACTGAAGTAATTGAGACAGTTCAGCTAGATCACAATTTTTTTGTTTTCCAAGCCTGGGATCCAAAGAGTCAATGCAATTAAGTAATGTGAACTTAAGGTTGTTGCTTTTTAACTTACAGTCTCAAACACAGTACCCATGCCACTTAGCAAACCACTTTTGAAATCAAGCAAAAGCGAGGCCTCTCTACCCGCTGGGACCAACAAGTGTCTCCGAAGTGTCTCCAACAAGGGCTATTCCACTTGACCATACTGTTATTTCATGATGTAACTGTGGGCTGGTTCAGTTCAAGACATAAGCATGCATATTCCACTATTCTCTCTCCCGTAACTGCCTGGAAGGCTTATCTGAACCATCCCCTGACACACAATTAAACTAAAACATTGCACTGAACTACATCAAAATAGTATTTAAAATCACATGTGAGACAGTGGTTCACACAAACCACACGTGCAATTATGGAGAGAGTGGTGTGCCGGGAGCAAGACATACATATCACATCCTTAATTGCATATGGGTGAGGCTGGCTTGGATACTGCATCAGAACTGGTCCAGGAAAATAAGAAGGAAGAGTTGACAACTGAAGTTGCTTATGTTCAGTTTCCTTTTCTCTCTCCTCTATATCATGGATCATAAGCCATTATCTTAATGTAAGCTTCCTTGGGCTCCTTTGGCTGAATAGTGGTATGGTAATGTTAAAATAATTTTTTTAAAGCAGCCTGAGATATGGCATGCAGAATGGCTGTTCAAAAAACAAACAAAAATTCCACTAGACATGTCTAATCAAGCCCTTGGCTATGCCTGAAGTAGTGCTACTGACCTTAATGTAACAGGATCACTGAACTGGCCTGTTTTATAGAGATGCTTCACTTTCTTTCCTTTTGCTGTTTAGAGTAACTCAGAAACTTATAAAAATAATGAAAAATAATCCAGACAGTTCAATTCCAACTTTGTAAATTGGTCTTTTATTGTTAAAACCCATCAGCACCAATAGCTTAGCAGAATAATGCTGTACAGTAGTTTTTAAAGCCTCCGGTGATTAGGTATTGCAAATCTTTAGCATTTATGAGATACACTGAATGAATATACAGAAAATAATTCAAACTAAGACAGCAATCTAAACTGAAGTGCTATTTAAAATTACTCAATTAAACGTCTGCTCTTTTATTACTATTCCATAAACAAACCAAGACATCGACCAGATGAAGCACAAATAACATCTGTTAGAAATTAAAGCAATACACAAAACTGCAGCATGAAGTCTATCGGAATACAGAATGTAATCTAATAATCCCAGGCTTTTAAAAAGTTGTACACGGTGGCTTCCATGCCCTGATTTCATGCTTAATGATCAAACGGAATGCTCAAAGGTCTGGAAACTCTGGCCGCCATCAACAACTGCAAAGTGGAAGAGGTAAGGGTGCAACTGGCAAAATAGAAGAGATGGAGGAAGGTCTTCCCACACCAGCCATTTTCTTACCCATCTTTTGCTGCAAATACACATTTGGGAGTGTGGTCTGGTAGCAGCATAAACATGGGAGAAGGGTTAAACACAAGGGAAGAATGAACCTCGCTCCTCTGGTTTCAACCTGGATTGCCACCCCACATTCAGCCGCTTTAAAGCAAAAGAAGAGCACTTCTGATTGGAAACTCTCTTCTGGAACATGCTTTTGCATCCTCATGAGGTTTGGTCCTCAAACTTTCCCGGGTCCACTCTGGAGCAGTTTGGGCACAAAGTTCAGAGGAAGGGGTGGAAGCATACCCAGTGTACTGAAAGCAGTAATGACCCTCTTATAGGGACCTCGCTGCTCTGAACATATTATATTTCTGCACAGTGTTTTACACAGCCTTTCAGGAACCAGTCATACAAGCCTAGCAAAATTATTAAAAGATTTGAGCTGCCCTAAAGAGGCTACTACAACAGAGTCCCCTTGGCTTAGATTACACATGAAGATTCAGCCAGCTATGCTGATCTACTGCAAAGAAGCAGGAGAATGCCCTACTGAGAAAAACAAACAAGCCAAACTTAGTAACTAAATAATATTCTAACTCTCATTGAGACATGAACTAGGAATAAATATATCAGTATTCTGAAAACTGAGTTTCAAAGAGCAAACTCATTTGGGAAGCACAGCTGTGCTGCTTTAGGGATTTGGATTAAGATCTATCATTATCTTTCAGTTAATACTCTTTCATGGACCAATCAGTGGTCATATGGTGTTTACCAGCCCTGGACACTTAAACCCCCTTGAACAGCCTTTGTGCTATAATTTGTACCTCAATACAATCAGATTACTTCTAGTCTAGATGATTTGTGTCCTTTATGGGGACAGATAAACCCTAATCCTTAGGGTCCTAAAGTAGTTTCAAGGTTTTCCCCCTCCATTTTATGACAGATATCACAGTATCATCAGCATAATTGTTATGAAATATTTGTGCTATTAAGCTACTAGCCCAGGGTTACTGAACAAAGCAATAATGAGCAAGAGACTTTTGCAAAAACTGCAAGCACTACAGTGCAAATCTATAAGCTTTTTTTTTTAGAAATTTCCTTAGTATTGTTCTGAACAAGTTATTTCACACTGGGAAAAACAATGACACTATCCACTTCATACCACAGGTGAAAGGGTGATAAAGCACGGTGAAGTATTTAGCAGATTTATAAACCATCCTTCTATATAAGATTACCTTGGTGGCCTGGCATTTTTATAGTCCAGGATTTAATGAATATTAAATACATCCAGTATTTTTTGCCCATGTCCCATGGTTACCAATAATCAAGTCTCCGTACAATGGAGACTTTAAGGCTGAGGAAAAGAAATAAAACAATTGCAACAACAAAGACATAATGGCTTTAAGGGTAACCCACTTAAGGATCTACATCTAACTTGCATTAAAGTAGCTGGAATCACAAGCCTTGCTCAGTTAGGGAATTAATCTGTGAAAATAAACGTGCACAGTCAGAAACTTACAGCATGATCCTACAGAGCAACAAACAAGCAATTATAAAGGAATGAAAGCTGAGACAGCATTTTGTAAAACAGAGCACTGAAGAAAAGTCCCTAATCTTTTTCCTTCTTTTGCCTAGGAGTCGGATTCAAAGACCTGCTTTGGCTCATGAAAGGAGCTTGCCTTGTGGGATCAAGGAAATAGCAACATAGTTCTTTGGATGCTGGCACAGATGGGCACAGGCCAGTTGTGAGCTCTCTCAGAGTGAAGGAAAAAAGCTTCCCTGTGCCAGCTTACAGTGTTTACAAGCACTCTTATTATATGCTATACCATGTACCACAAGCATCATGTGGGAAAAAGGATGCAGAACACAAAGTGACTAGTCTGAAAGACCTGAAGGCTGTATACACATGTGAATACATGATGCATGACACTTGATGTTACCTCAAAGAAAGGAAGGAACATCCTGGAATTGCATGCACACAGTGGAATTTTCTTGTGGCTTGGATCACTTCTTGGGTTTCACTTGGGTTTCGCTTTGAGGGGTGTAGACCACATAACATTGAGAGAAACCATCTAGAACAGTGGTTCTCAAACTGTGGGTCACAACCTGATGTCAGGTGGATCATGGAAAGTTTGAGAACCACTAATCTAGAAGTTATGTTCATGATGAACATCTTAAAAGGGGGTTATGAAGGAGAGAGAATTATTTTGCTAATCACTGTCAGATTTTTCTTTCACCTTCCATTTTCTTAGACTGCTACCTTGAAGGATGAGTCTGAACTCCCAATTGTCTCTCAGATACTCAAATTTAAGAGACCTGGGCAAAAACTGATGTTCTTTAAAATAGTGATTTGTAAGGAAACTCACTTTATTGCTGTTAGTGACTGAAGAAGATTGTTCACTCATTGAAGACTGTCAGGGGTCGAACGCAGAACTGTACCTTGTACTGCTATAATGTATCTGATTATATTAAATTATGTATATTTTATGCATTATAATTGGATATTAGAGCTTTGGATAAAGTGGAATAAAGTTATTTTACCTTCAGGATGTCTTGAACATGAGTTTGGGTTTTTTTGAATTATTGGTTGTACAAGGGGCATCTTTTTTTAAGGGTCAAAATCATTATCCCTTAATTTTCACTCTGGCAGAGATTACACATGTACTCACTTAGGATGCAATGCACTTCTCAAAGAAATAAATGGCAATATTCACAAGTATTTTAAACTGAGCTTGATTTTACAGAAGAACTCAATTTTACAAAGGTCCAGACATGAAAGAGAGATTATAGACTCATCCATTTTAATACAGTATCACTGATACAGAATGAACACTGATGTTTTTGTATACGAGGCCTGGATAATTCTGTTTGGAAATGGAAAACAAATGACAATCAAGAAGGCGCTTGAAGCTATTTGTACACAAACACACAGCGTATTTGCAGAGGACTTAAGATCTTGAGTTTATAATGCAATCGGTGACAGAAATATCTCAGTTCACTAAGCCAAGGTTGAAGGAGACAAAATATACTACATTCCCCACCAGGGACGTACGAGCAGGTGAGCCAGTACCTCACCTGCCCCAGTGACTCATGTGCCCCAGGTCCTCCAGATGAAACCAGAGCTGTTCTCTAGCCACATCCAGAAGGCCTTCTGAGGCCCAGGTAGGCTACACACAGTTTCCCTGGGCTTCAGAATGCCTTCTAAAGGCTTAAAACAGCCATTTCTTATTTCTCAGGGGAAACCACAAATGATGTATTATGCCCTGAAGCCCAGAGAAGCTGTGTGCAGCCTACCTGGGCCTCAGAAGACCTGTTTGTTTTTTAAGTGACAGATCTGATAGGAGTGCCAGCTAGGGTCCTTCAAAAAAAGCAACAACCCAAACACTTGGGGCAGCTCACGCCCGTTCCGAGTAGGAACAATTGGCGGGGGAGGTCTCTGTGGAACAGAAATCTCTCTCCCCCAGCGCTGCCACTCAGAGCAGTTGTGCACCACCCTGAGTGTTCAGGTTTTTCTGTTTTGTCACCACAATTACTTCCGGGTCACTGGGCTGGGTACATCAACAGCCCAGTCACCTACCATACTTCCCTGACAACTCTTAGTAGAGCAGTAAGATGTGGCTGCTGGCCAAATGCAGTGGTACTTAGTGATGTCATTGTCTTTGCCACATGACAACTGACCAGGCAACACAGCCAGTGGCTGTAGGGCAGGTGCTGCAGCCCCAACTGCAGAAAGTTTGCCGGGGTAGTGGTAAAGCTGGAGTATTGGTAGCAGCTTTTAAAAAGCGGCTAGAACAGGACAGGAGAAGCTGGAGAGAAGTGAGGATGGACACAAAGGAGAGAATGGGAAAAGCGGACAGATAGGAAGGAAAGTGGAGTCAGCCAGGTGAGATGAGGAAACAAAGACGGCAAGGCAAAGAAGGAGAAGGGGGATAACAAGAAGTGGAGAGACAAGAGGCAAAGAAGGAGGAAAGAAAGGAAGAATGGAAGAAGGGAGTACACCACAGACTGGAGAATAGTCCCAAGGGAACTGGCCAGCAGCAACACCCAGAGGGGAAGCAGCCATCCCCAGGAAAGACCTGGGTTAGCCCCAGAGCCATCAGCATGGCTCAAGAGACTGGAGCCTTAAGTGTCTGTTGGATATGAGGGCAGGCCCAATGCCATCCAATGGGGAAGAGACCCCCACCTGTTGCTACATCATCAGTTGGGCAGGTTACGGTACACCTGCCAGGCATTTCCTGGAGCAGGCCAACAGGCTTCCATGTAATGGAGCTTCTTTCCAAGAAACAAAGGGACCCAACGTCTAAAAGGAGTTGAAGGGTGAAAGAATCCTGCACTGAATGGTGAAGAAAGTGAAACACTCTGTTTTTGTGTTGTATCCCAACCATCATCTCCTTTCTCTTTTGACTGAATCATAATAAACAGAATTTGACTCATTCCCAATTTCTGGGTCCTACCTGCACTACCTATGGCCTTCACCATTCCACTTGGCATAGAGCTGCCCCCTGGGGCATGGACAGGGAATAAAGATTGATGACATTGCAAATGGTCCCAATACTCAGCAAATAAAGCCAACCAGAGCCAGCTAAAGCGACTGTGCTGTCCTCCCCAGTGCCGCCTCTATCATGCCCGCACGCAACCAGTGCACTCTCTACCTCACACAAGCAGTGCACTCTCTATTGGAGCTGGCACAATTCCGTCTGCTGTCTAGAGGGGGCAGTCTCTCTACCTCACTCCTTACTCCAGACAGACAATTGTAAGCAAAGTGGGAATTGCAGAGCATTTTCAAGGCACTTCCTTCTTCAAGGGGCCAATGTAGAAGAAGGAAGACGTTGAAGGCGTAGGATCATTTCCTGCTTTATTTAAAGTGCCGGTGAAGAAGAAACAGTGAGGTAAGGGGGCCACTCTGTCAGCAGTGGACTGGAGGGGGGCAGCAGGCATCTTTTTTAGCTCCCCCACCATCCACCCCCTAATGCAAATGTTATCGTTTGCATCATGGATGAGTTGGCTGTGTACTCAATGAGATCCAGAGAGGTGCCTGCGAACATGCAAAGCAGAGTAGCGGCCACATATTCAGCAAGCTAAAAAGCCGCCATGCATGCATAAAATATCATGCAACACTGCACACTGTCCACTGTGCATGGAGCTCTAGCTTTACATAAAAAGGTTTCCCCATGACCTAATGGCCTAGTAGTGACCGACTGTAGGGGGCGGTACTCATCTCAGTTTCTAAGCCAAGAAGTAGGTGTTTGTCCAAGGACAAGTTTCCATGGTCATTTGGCCGGCACGACTATACGCCATAGTGCACAGAACGCCGTTATTTTCCCACCGAAATGATATCTATCTACTTCATTTTTACGTGCTTTCGAACTGCTAGGTTGGCAGGAGTTGGGACAAGCAATGGGAGCTCACTCCGTTGCATGGTCTTGAACTCCCAACTTTCCGGTCGGAAAGCCCAGCAGCAGCAGTTTAACCCGCAGCGCCACCACAAGCTTTACATAATAAATATCCAATTGTTAGTGCAATCAAAAGGGCACAACTGCTCTTTAGATTCCTCCTTTGCTTGTTTTGTGCAAATTACATTGGCCTTGTGATATTTATTTTCCTCAAATGGGCAAGAAGTTTTAGATTGCTTGCCATGTTAACATGGTATTGGGCTTCTCCATACATTTGCTAATGGGAGATGTACATTCAAGCAGTTTTAAATAACCCATATCTGCCAAATAACCCATATCTGCCAAAACTGCTCCAGCTGCAGGAGTGAAGTAAGGAAGGAAGTACTACTTGTAAAGGTGGGGAGCCCAATAGCTTCCTCATGAGGAAGCTGCCTGACCAATTCAATAAAGAGGCTATGTCTTATCTCCACAATTAGGTATGATAGGGCAAAACTGATTTCACTTTTGGAATCAGCACCCCAAATTCATATAAAACCACCATAAATTTTGAAAAAAGGTTTTTCCGACCCTCAATTTCGCAAGTTTGTGTTATTTATCTATAAAGATTTAAATAAAAAGCTAAGTTACTCCAGATGTTACACTTCCTCTTCGCATGCTTAGAGTATCTTGGCTGAATGGCAGCCCAACAGACAAGCTATGCACCTTTCTTTCCTGCTCTGGAGCAAGAAAGCAGAGGGTAAGGCTTGGGTGGTGGTGTCAGGACTTCCTTGGCTGCCACCCAACTGAGGTATTCAGAATGCCTCGGTCAGATCAGCAATGGGAGGGGCAGGTGCCCACAACCTTAGCTCAGTGACCAAAGCCAGCCAAAAACAGTGGGTCCCTGTGTGGATTACTAGCAGTCTCAGACCAGAATTTAAGAACCATTGAATTATTTTTTATACAAGTACAAAAAAGGAACCTGAATGACTTGTATCACAAACTACAACAGTGATCACAAACTACAAGAACCTGTACCATCCCATCTTCACTGTGCAAGATGCTATGCTAAGCAGAGGGAGAAGGAAGCAGAAGTCAGCATCTCCAATTAATTGGAGGTGTGAACTCATTTTGGCTTTCCACTTCATTAAGCCATATATCATTTTTTTTAACATGGCTATAAGTAAAGCTATAAATCATGTAAGACAGAATGAGAACTAATTAAAGGGTCAACTAAGCACATAATTTTGAATTGTCATACATCAGAAAAATAATCAAAATGTACAGTATTTTACAGAAAATGCTGCAATGTTAAGAAGAACATTCAAGCAGGCAATTTCTGAGCTGAGGATTGCATTATATAGAGGTAAGGGTTATACATAACACATCAGCTATGACGTTTTTCATTACACAAAATTCAGAGCTGCCTCCTTGCCAGAAAGAAAAAACCAATTCTCTTTCCAATAGGTCTTTGCAGCTACTGTATAAAAGAGCCTAAGATATACCCCAGTGATGGTGAGCCTATGACACGTGTGTTAAAGGTGACACGCCACAACTCACCAACACCCAACAATTGCAGTTGTACTGTGTTTGTAAATGGCAGGCTTTAGGATCCAGTGACAGCCAACCTACCTGCACGAGGCAGAAGAGAGAAAAAAATGTTCACCAGAGAAAGGATTAAAAAAAATATCACACAATTCAAGCCCTGTTGAGCTCCTTTGACACCCTGAACATCCCTGGCCCTTGGATAGGAAGAGGACACAATCCAGCCATGATTTCAGGTACAAATTCCTTGCCTTATACATGAGTATCTACAGCACTGTTTTAACCAGGAAGACAAACCATATGAGTTCAGTTTCAGTTCAAGTTCATCAGTACAGTTGGACCACATCTTAAGCAAGGGTTACTTCCCGAGGTCAGCACATCAAGCCAAAATCACGTATAGTCAATTGTTGTTGTAAAGCCAATAAATACATGCTGCCTCTTTAAGATCTAAAAACACAGAATGAGAGAGAACAACTGAGCAGCACAATCCTATGCATGTCTACTCAAATTAAGCCCATTGTGGACTGTGGCTTACTCCCAGGAAAGTATGCATAGCATAGGATTGCCCGAATCACACTGGTAACCAATACAATTGCTGCCGTAGCAGGGGCACATGATCCTGGAAGCCTCCACCTGTCAACCATTGGACTGCTGCCATTCTAGACTTGCTGAAGTTTGTGTAAACCCAATTTCTCCTTCTTCCCTTAAACAACCCAAAACCCTGAATCAAGCCTGCACTAAGAGTCCTGTCAGGGAGCTGTATTTAACACAGCCACCAACACCTATATGGATCTTGAATTCCATAGTCAAGTTTCAGCACAGATTTTCTAGAATACAGAACAATCCAAATACTTATTCCCACTACTACAGGATTGTCCTGTTTCAGAAGTGTGGAGAAAGAGGAAGGCTTTAATTTACCTCCTTTCAGCAATATTACACCAGAAATTGAGGGAAACCACCTTCCATCCAGAGTTGGCTCTCGCACCATTTGCAAGTTCCAGATAATGCAGATGTATTACTGTTTCAAAGCAAGTACTACTGTCAAAACAGCCTGCTAGCTGTACATCTCTGTATTGTTAAATCAGTGGTTCTGTCTGGGACCCACCAGAATTGATGTCATGGCTAGATGCCAGAGTCAGTGTGATCCCAGAGTCTGCTGTTTCCCTGAGAATGCAGCAATAAGTTGAGTTATTTATCAGGTATTTTCCAATAGCAAAGTAGATCAGAAAGAAAAAAGCCTTGGTCCGAACAAAACAACCACACAGCCCTCCCTCTGTCCCATCTTCCCATATTTTCAAAGATGGCTGCACTAGGTGCTATGCGACCCACCTGAAGTTGGCTCGCGACCCACCTAGTGGGTCCTGACCCACAGTTTGAGAAATACTTTAGATTATATATAACTATCAATTCCAACTCCAAATAAACTGAGGCACTGGATAGTGGTTCTATTTCTACCTCAAAATAGTGTAATATGATGGCAAGAGATGGGGGGGAGTGCAGATAGAGAAAAAATATGATTGAATGCTGATCTGGCTACATCACTATACAATTTTTGCAAAAGGAATTAGTGTGCTTCATCTGTCTCATCTTAACATACCAAATACATACTCCTTTGCTTTAGTGCATAGGAGAGAAAAGGTATGTGGAAGGGTCCTGCTATCCTTTTGGCAGACTATTACTAATACCTAACACCTACAGAAGTTGTCCTGACAGTTCCAACAAGATAGTTATAAAGCTAACAATAATGCTAATTGCTGGAACTGAAGTGCTCAGATTGGTTTACAAGGGCTGTGTATCTACAAACCTCAGCAGATCAAGTTCTCTAATGCATTTTTAACATGTCAATTAATATGTTGTTTATAGAAGGCTCTGTCAGTTTTTCAGCTGATGCATAAGAAAAATCACAGCTCCGTGCAGAATGTATAACAACTTTGTTAAGGCTACTTGCTAAAAATTAAAATCACTGTAACTTCTTTTGAGACAGAGGCATGCCTAGAAGAGGATCACAGCACTAGGTTTTGCAAGCAGCCACTCCCCATCCCCTTCAGAGCCATTCCCAGTGGGTAGAGCAAAACAGAAGCTATGGTGGCTATGAATGGCTCCAAAGAGGAGGGGAGCGGCTGCTTGCAAAACTTAGTGCTGTGATCCCCCTCTGTTTTGAGATTAAACAACAATCATAGCAGATGTTTTGTTGCAAGAAAGCAGCCAATGAAAACCTGAATGTTGGGGCCTAATCCTATACTGGGCAGCCACTGTACTACCCAGGCAACCACTATTGCAAAAGTGCCGTGAGCCACTTTTGCAGCTGTGGCAACGCTGCAGTGTTGGTGTTGGGCCTCAGCGCCATGAAGATGCAGCAGACGAGCAGTTGGCAATAAGTAACAGCGACCCACCTGTAGTCCTGACCCACAGTTCGGGAGCCACTGGTATTTAGGATTTACTACTATCCACAGTAGGTCTTGAAATATATCACTTAACATGTACCACAGTAGTTTTTGCAAGCACAATGTTATTTGAATTCATTCATCATAACCGAGTACTTTTTAGAAAGGAGTGATAGTGGGTTTACATCGCTGCCCCAGGGGACTTAACTGGTGGAGCACCACCGAGTTGTAATTCTATTGTTATTATCTATATATGAGAGAGTCAGAAGTTCCATTGAAAGAGCTGAACTCCCCCCCCCCAAGATCTTAGAACAGCAGGGCAAACATTAATGTAAAACCAAGATCTAGTATTATGTCTCAAAGGTGAATAAAGGTCTCTTTATGTATTATTTCAGGGGTCTCTAAACCTTTTGGCATGAAGGCCACATTGCATATCAGACAGGCATTGAGGGCCAGAAAGCCCCTACTCACTGCCAACAGTGACCTCACAACTGGTGCTGCAGTCCTGCGTAGCCTCCCCAGCCCTCAGAACACCTCTACTCCAGAAGACCAAAAATTGGCACTTTGGGCAAAAACTGAAAGTGCCAGTTTTTGGCCTTCTGGAGTTGTTCTGACAGCTGGGGAGTCTGCACACATCCTCCCTCACCCACAGAACACCCTCCAGACGCAACTGATCATATACGGAAGGGTAAGGGCACTCGGTTGGTGCTCAGCTTGTTGGCTGGCCAGGGTCCATGGGTTCCATGGGCTGGATCTGGCCCGCGGTCCATAGTTTGGAGACCCATGCATTATATAATAGGTACACATCATGGATCTGAAAAAGAACTGCAAAATGGTTCCAGTGTAGATTAGGACTGGGCTGCCCATGATTCACCTCTATTGCTATTGGATTATCAGGGGAAGAAATGTGTATGAATGTGTTTTATTACTGAATTTTCAATGCCCAATGAAATGGGTTTCTTGGAGTGTAGGGATTTAGCAAAAAATTTCCATGTTTTTATAAACTTTAAAGATTCATTACTGCAACAAGCTTCACGTGGGCTGACTTCACGGGTCACTTCGCAAAGAATGCAGTTGCCCACCAGTAGCCAGGGATGATGTGTTAAGAACACAACTGACTTGTATCATTGCAGCTACACTGGCTTCTTGGAACAATTCAAGATACAGTTTTGCCATACGGAACTGTGCTGGGTCTCTAATCCACAACAGGATTATTTTACTGAATATTCTGGATCTTTCACATTTTCTATTGTTAGCCAACTTCAGCCATTAGAGAAAGGCAGTGTACCATTTTATTTTATTTTATTAAATTGTAATAAGATTATCAGCTTTTTATCTGACATGAGTAGAGAGGTCTGATGTATCTATACCTGGTATAAAATGAGCACATTTTATTCTTCTGTTTCACAAATAAAATACCAATGGTTAATTGACTACTTCCGTTAAACTAAGATAAACTTGCATGTTAAAGATGGTAAATCATGTGTTTATGTACAGTTAACCGATTCACTTGAAAACTAATCAATTGATTTAAATGCAGAAGGTATCACATAAGGCACAAGGGAACTTAAGCATGAAAATGATGCTGACACCTTTCTTTTCTTCTGAATAAATAACGCTGGCCTGATCTTTGCAACTTAACTAGAGTGTGTTAGGGATAACCTTCTACTGAACTTCCGTACCCAATTACATGCTGCTACCAGCTAACTTCTCCAAGATGGAGACATACCAAAGTTGTAAGATAGACTTATTTTAAATCAATACTGGTGCAACTACACTACAATCGCACAATCCTTGGACTATTAACGGACCTAAGATTGTGGCACTCGTGAGAAATATAATACTTTCATATCAGAATTGTCTCTAACAGCACAATCCTATATATATTTACTTAGAAATAAATCATACTGTGTTACATGGGGATTACTCCTAGGAAAGTTTGAGGATTACAGCCTACATGACATTTAAACTCAATTCGGTATAAGCATAAACTATAGTATTTCTGCCACACTGTTTTTATATTTGCCTTTATTAGTCATCAGAAGAAGAAAGGGACAGAAGAGAAATTAGGGTACATAAACATGCCAACATTAAAGAGAAAGTTCGAAATTAAAAAGTACAAAGTGCCTATACAATGACGAAGCAGAGATTCTTCAGACTCTGCATCTTCCAAGAGGTTGCAAACAGCAAAACTACAGACCTACATTCATCATAACCATTTATAAATCTGTCATACTTTTTCTTTCAAAGCATCCTACTTGCAGTGGCAGTTTATTTACATAAAACCATGCTATCTATTCCCTATACAGAACACACAGGAGGAAATATAAAATGATGACCACTCTTTTAAACATACTAAGTACTGAAAAAGCCCCTACTAATTATTAAAAACATTAAAAAACCACTTTGTTCTCTATTCACTCAGCCTGGTGCTTCCTCTAATCACAAACAGCCCATGTGAAATCTTTATCTCCTACTACCAACGCACTTTTTAACTCCAAATTCTTCATTCTGATGTTGTTTGCATTTTTCAGATACTTATATTACTGACCTTTGTCTGACCTTATTCATAGCATGATTGTGTAAATACTCAGTGGTACTCTAAGTAGATTATCCCTTATCTGAACACATGAAATCCAGACATCTTTGTCCATGACTTCCTAAAAACGTTCTGTAGAAGGAAGACCTTGTGCTCATTCCCACATACAGGCTGTAAGCAGGGCGGAGCAGGCTCTGACTGCGCCTAGGGGAGGAGGTGAAGAAAGACTGTGCCTTCTGCACAGCATTCCATGCCCCGCTTCTGAACGATTCGGAAGTGAGGGGGTGGTGGGCAGCTCTGCGCCAGCTTTCCCCATCAGCGCGCCCAGCCCTCTCAGTGGCGCCCATAGCAGGCGCATCACCATGCTGCAGGGGAGCAACACCTCTGGCTGTAAGTTCTCTTCTGTTCGCTGTGGTGTGTGCCTGTACTGACACTGTTGAAAAATGTCAGCAGACACTCAAATCTATAAGTGAAAAGAGCAAAGGAAACATTTCTCATTTTATGCAATTATTCCGAAATCTAGAAAAATCCAAAATCTGTATACTTTCCCATCCCAAGCAGTCCAGATAAGGAATAATCAACCTGTATTTTAAACTCCCCTTTCATGGATCACTGCCTTGTCACGGGCGAAGCAGCTTGAGTAACTCAATGAAGCTGTGAGCTATGCCAAGTAGAATTACCCAAGATGGACAGGTCATAGTAGAGAGTTCTGACTAAACGTGATCTGCTGGAGAAGGAAATGGCAACCCACTCCAGTACTCTTGCCAAGAAAACCCCATGGATTACAGTACAAAAAGGCTAAACAATATGACACCGGAAGATGAGCCCCTCAGGTCAGAAGGTGTCCGTTATGCTACTGGGGAAGAGCAGAGCACGAGTACTAGTAGCTCCAGAAAGAGTGAGGTAGCTGGGCCAAAACCGAAAGGAAGCTCACCTGTGGAGGTGTCTGGAAATGAAAGGAAAGTACGATGCTGCAAAGAACAATACTGCATAGGAACCTGGAACGTCAGATCTATGAATCAAGGTAAGCCAGATGTGGTCAAATGTGAGATGTCAAGACTGAACATTGACATCATGAACTAAAATGGACTAAAATGAACTAAAGTGAACTAAAATGGACAGGAATGGGAGAATTTAATTCAGATGACCATTATATCTGCTACTGTGGGCAGGAATCCCTTAGCAGAAATGGAGTAGCCTTCGTAGTGAACAAGAGAGCAAGAACAGCAGTACTGGGGTATAACCTCAAAAATGACAGAATGATTTCCATTCGGATCCAAGGCAAACCTTTCAACATCACAATAGTCCAAGTCTATGCCCCAACCACTGATGCTGAAGAGGAAGAAGTTGACCATTTCTATGAAGACCTACAGTAGGTCTAAAGTTGACTATTAGGCAGTCAAGAGGTAATAGGAATAACAGGCAAGTTTGGTCTTGGAGTACAAAATGAAGCAGGGCAAAGACTGATAGAGTTTTGTCAGGAGAAGACATAGCAAACACCCTTTTTCAGCAACACAAACGGCGACTATACACATGGACTTCACCAGATGGTCTATAAATCATATCCCACACAAATATACTGTGGAGGTGACAAATAGATTTAGGGGTTTAGATTTGGTAGATAGAGTGCCTGAAGAACTTTGGACGGAGGTCTGTAATATTGTACAGGAAGCAGCAACTAGAACCATCCCAAAGAGAAAGAAATACAAGAAGGCAAAGTGGCTGTCTTACGAGGCTTTACAAATAGCTGAGGAAAGAAGGGAAGCCAAAAGCAAGGGAGAAAGGAAAAGATATACCCAACTGAATGCAGATTTCCAGAGAACAGCAGGGAGAGCTAGGAAGGCCTTCCTAAACGAGCAATGCAAAGAAATAGAGGAAAATAATAGACTAGAGATCTTTTCAAGAAAATTGGAGATGTCAAAGGACAATTTCATGCTAAGGTAGGCACAATAAAGGACAAGAACGGCAAGGACCTAACAGAAGCAGATGAGATTAAGAAGAGGTGGCAAGAATACAGAGGAACTATATAAGGCCGATCTAAATGTTCCTGATAACCACAATGGTGCGGTCATTGAGCTTGAACCTGACATCCTGGAGTGTGAAGTCAAGTGGGCTTTAGAAAGCATCACTAACAACAAAGCTAGTGGAGGTGACAGCATTCCAGCTGAGTTACTCAAAATCTTAAAAGATGATGCTGTCAAAGTGCTGCACTCCATATGCCAGCAAATTTGGAAAACCCAGCAGTGTCCACAAGACTGGAAAAGATCAGTTTACATTCCAATCCCAAAGAAGGGCAATGCCAAAGATTGTTCAAACTACCGCACCATTGCACTCATTTCACATGCTAGCAAGGTGATGCTCAAAATCCTACAAGCTAGGCTTCAGCAGTATGTGAATCAAGAACTACCAGAAGTGCAAGCTGGTTTTCGAAGAGGCAGAGGAACTAGAGATCAAATTGCCAACATTCGTCGGATCACGGAGAAAGCAAGAGGGTTCCAGAAAAACATCTACTTTTGCTTCATTGACTACACTAAAGCTTCATTGACTACACTAAATTTGTTGTGTAGATCACAACAAATTGTGGCAAGTTCTTGAAGAGATGGAAGTACCAGACCACCTTATCTGAGAAACCTGTATGCAGGTCAGGAAGCTACAGTCAGAACCGGACATGAAACAACCAATTGGTTTCAAATTGGAAAAGGAGTATGACAAGGCTGTATACTGTCACCCTGCTTATTTAACCTATATGCAGAGTACATCATGAGGAAGGCAGGGCTGGATGATTCACAGGCTGGAATCAAGATTGCTGGGAGAAATATCAACAACCTCAGATATGCAGATGATACCACTCTAATGGCAGAAAGTGAGGAAGACCTAAAGAACCTTCTAATGAGGGTGACAGAGGAAAGTGCAAAAATTGGCTTGAAGCTCAACATTAAAAAAAACTAAGATCATGGCAACCACTCCCATCACTTCCTGGCAAATTGGGGAAGACATGGAAGCAGTGTCAGAGTTTATTTTCCTGGGCTCCAAGATCACCACAGATAGTGATTGCAGCCATGAAATCAAAAGACGTTTACTTCTTGGGAGGAAAGCTATGGCGAACCTAGACAACTTAATAAAAAGCCAAGACATCACCCTGCCAACAAAGGTTTGCATAGTCAAAGCTATGGTTTTCCCATGTATGGCTGTGAGAGCTGGACCATAAGGAAGGCAGAGCGCCGAAGAATAGATGCTTTTGAATTATGGTGTTGGAGAAGACTCTTGAGAGTCCCTTGGGCTGCAAGGAGATCCAATTGGTCAATCCTACAGGAAGCCAAGCCTGATTGCTCCCTGGAAGGACAAATATTGAAGCTGAAGCTCCAATACTTTGGCCACCTCATGAGAAGAGAGGACTCTTTAGAAAAGACCCTCATGCTGGGAAAAATTGAAGGCAAAAGGAGAAGGGGGCGGCAGAGGATGAGATGGTTAGATAATGTCACTGAAGCAATGAACATGAAATTGGGCAAACTCCAGAAGCTAGTGGAGGATAGGGAGGCCTGGCGTGCTGTGGTCCACGGGGTCGCAGGGAGTCGGACATGAATTAGCAACTGAACAACAACATTGAATCCTACTAAAGTGTGGTATAAATTCCACAAATACTTCTAACAAAGTTATATCTTTAGGAATATCTAGGAGCCCATGCATCTGTTATAACTGACAATATATAAGATTTTTTTTCCTAATTAATTCACAGGTATGAAGTAATTTTGTGAACTAATAGGAAGAAGTGCCTTCCTTGAGCAGTTACTGAAAGTGAAGTCTGGAAGACCATGTGTCAGAACTATTTACTAGCCAGATGTTTTCTAAGTAGGGATCCAGGAACAACATGCTCGAATCACCTTTTATCCAATAATTCACGTTTCTCACCACAGCATTTCCTTTCCCGTCCCATAGCAGCCACACTAGGAACATAACAATGTTTTCCAATGTTGTCTGACCTCCAGCTCAACATGCATCTTACTTGGAAAATGTACTAATTAAATGTTAAGTTTTATAAGCCGAGCCATATTGTTACTGATCTATCCATAGTACAAATAATCTTCCCAATTGTTGCTTTCCATCCCTCTTTATAAACTTTAAATAAAATACACATCAACTTTAGCAATTGATAAACATTTCTAAATTTATTTATTTATTGTCAACAACTGGCTGGCTGCCAACATTCACTCTACTGAATTGATTATAAGGTTACAAATCCTCCTTAACCTTCAGACCTTTCTTGACGGCACTGCTTTGGTGGAGAAAAGAACACTCCTTGCTGGAGTAGTCTGTGAATTAGTGATTTTAGTGGATTAGAGGGCACTGTTACTGAATATCTGGTACAGAGCTAGATGCCGCATCAGCTGTTTCCGAAGCCTTTTATGCTTTGGAGCTTTTTTTTACTTAATAGGAGTATCTAACTCTGGTCCTCCACCTGTTCAGTTTGTCCTAGATCAGTGATGGCGAACCTATGACACGCATGACACCCACCACAACATTTGGGGTGACACACCAGTTTTCACCAACACCTGACAAAAATTGAGTTTATTTTACTCATTTTTCATTTTTGCAATTATTTGATGTTTCTTTATAGAATACATAGCACCACACATGATTGGGCTGTATTTTTTTGTTTAAACAAATGAATTCAAAGAACTGTTTCGATTTTGTTTGGGAGAGGGATTGACACACCAGCACAGTCAAGTTCAGAATTTTCCAAAATTTTGACATGCCGAGCTCAAGAGGTTTGCCATCATTGTCCTAGACTGTGCGCCAGGTGGGCCACATTTCTGACAACCTCTGAGTGACATTACTATGGTACTGTGGTGTCACAGTTATTATACATGCACGCACTCTTCTCCAGTGTAAGTGATACAGGCTGCAATCCTATCCACATTTACCTGGGAATAGGCCCCACCAACTCTAATGGGACTTACTTCTGAGTAGACATGCCTAGGATTGGACTCACAATTGCTTAAAAACAAACATATTCCTTTAGGTGGAGAAAGGCGGGATAAAAATAAATGAATAAATAGAAATCCTTATTATCATCGTGGCTAGTAAATGCAACTGCTTAAAACACTAAATCCTCACAGTCTAGGGTTCCTCAACGGGTGGGCATGCCTACCATTCTAGCCATGATTCTGCCCTCTGCAAAAGCTTCAGACCTTGAAAACACACACACACACACACACACACACACACACACACACACACCCCTCGATGTTCTGTAATTAGATCATCAAGGATGAGTCTTTAAAGTAGGCTAATTCCTCATTTCCTAAGGAAATTCCCCGTTCCAAGTACTGGAGCTTAGTAAACAACCACCACCACCCAATGAACCCAAATGAAGCAGAGAGGAATTCCTCCTCGCCTGACAGAAAAGCCCAAGTCGACAAAGCGCCTCCAAGCCCAGATTTTCACTCCCCCTTCGCTTTGCAAGTTCCCCTACCTTTCAAAGACCCACCACGCTTTCGCAAAGCTTCTGCGTTTCTAAAGCCGCTGACCTATATTTTAAAGAGAGGCAACCGTCTCTATGAATCACACGCCTGTCTACAACCTCAAATGCTACGAAGTCTGAAGGAGATAGTGAGCAAGAGGCACACGGGAGTTTAACTTCAAGCCGTTAACAGACCCGCGCGCACGCGAGAACAGTGGCCGGGTCTATTCCAGGCAGCCGCAAGAGCCGCTCCAGCAACCAGGGAGGGCGGCCTCCCTCGCCTGCGCAGCGCCTTCCCCGTTCGCGTTATATTAGTACAACTTTGTTTGGCGGGAGGGAAGCGGCGGCGAGGCAGGCGCAGGCGGAGTTCAGCGTCTTACAAATGCGGAGGCAGCTCTGAAAGACTCCTGCTGTGTGGAGGAAAACCTGCTGCTGGTCTCGCTCTCTTCCGCGATGCTGCTCGCTCACGCGCTCGCTCCCCACCAGCTCAGCTCAGCGCCCTTCTCGCAGCCGTGCAAATCAGCGCCTCGATGGGCACAGCCGTCTCCTCTCGTGCGCCGCGGGGTCGTTCGCAGCCTAACAGTCCCGGCGCAAACAAAACCAGGGCGTCTGTTCTCCCCTCAGCAACTCAAGAACTCAATAGCGAGCCTCAGACAAACTTCAAAGGCACCCTCCGCCCGCCCTGTCTGCGGCTCAAGGAAAAGTCCGGCGCTTGGTCTCTCCTCAGCGTTCTTTGGGAGATCCTCGCTCGGCGGCTAGAGGCACGAGCTGCTCCCGCCGCCCATCCAGCTGTCTTACCTTGCCCTGGAGCAGCGCGCGAGCGTCTGTGCGTTTGAAGAAGCCGAGAGGCACGCGAGGGGTCACCGTCCTTACAACCCGCGAGCGAGCGAGCGAGCGTGCGCGCTCTCACACCCTGACCGACAGGCTCTTCCCTTTGGTGACAGCGAAGCGCGCAAGCAGCCAAACAAACTACCAGCCCAGCCTTGGACCAGAGCCGTGCGCTGGGTGCATCCCGCCGAGCGCATGCGCCCAGCCTGGCCCTGAACGACCCTCGCCAGCCAGGTGAGCGGAGAGTGAGCGTGTGCGTGGCTCTCTCTCCCCGAACGTACGTAACTGCGCGTGGAAGAAAAGAAAAGGAGGAGCGGCTTTCCTACAGTTTGGCAAATCTTGTTCCTCACGACTTCGAAGCATTCTGCAGTGGAACAGTTCGCCAGCCCAAATTTTCCTCAAGCTTTCTCCGTAGCTTCCTGGTTGTCTTTATTTTAGAAAAGAATCGACTGTGCCACGTTTGATCAGAGGAGAACAGATGCACTTGTTTTAATTTAAATGAATAAGAGTCCGCGGGGCAAAAGTGAACAGCCCAGGAGAAGCTGGGAGGGAGTGCCCCTGCTCCGACAAGTATCTCCCTACAAGACCATCGCTACAGCCTGAGCCAGCCCTCTCGTTTGGAAAAGTGGGGCAGGACACGTCAGGCACCATCAAACTGCAAAAGGCTTTTGAGAGGAATTTGGGCGAGAGAGATTTCGTGCTACCTGGCCCATTCATCACAGGCAATATAGGGGACCAAACTTAACTGGAAGTGAATTACATAATACGAATCACATTTGCAGATAGTGTCTCTGGCAGACCGAAACAGATCACTTGAATTGTATCTGCCCCTAAACTATGAAACAGTAAACGTTAAAATTCTTTGTAAGAATATGCATAGACTTTCATCCTACTTACTATGGTAATGTCTCCTTGTCTTAAAAAAAAAAAGTTCATGTTTGTTTTATTATTGGGGGAGCAAAGCCTTCATTAGGGAGGCTATTGGGGGGCCCTATTTAAGTTAAAAAGGGCATTGTCAGTTATTCGGATAGCTGGAATGGGCGCAGTCCAGCCAAAGTTAACTCTTATGAAAGGTCCCTAACATCAGTACAAGAGCAGTTGAAACAAATGGAAATAAAAAGTGCATAGGTTTGGCTGGGTCATCCCCTATACCAGTGGTCTTCAACTTTTTTTGTGTGCCACAACCCCAATATGTCCCCAATACAACCCCATACCACCAGTATGAAGCTGGTGCCCCCACTGTTGATCCCAACCCTATCCAGAACCTTATCAAGCCACTCCTTGTTCTCGTAATACCCTCCCTGCACTGTTCACCGTAATCTAATGTTCATATTATAAAAGGTAAAGGTTTCCTCACGACCGAATGATCTAGTTGTGACCAACTGTAGGGGGCGGTGCTCATCTCCGTTTCAAAGCCTGTAGAGCCGGTGTTTTTGTCTGAGGACAAGCTTCCGTGGTCATGTGGCCGGCGAGACTCTAAGGAACACCATTACCTTCCCACTGAAGTGGTCCCTATTTATCTACTTGCATTTTAGGTGCTTTCGAACTGCTAGGTTGGCAGGAGCTGGGACAAGCAACGGGAGCTCACTCCGTCACACAATCTCGAACTCCCAACCTTGCGGTCGAAAGCCCAGCAACAGCGGATTAACTCGCTGCGCCACCATGTCCCACCATTCATATTATAGAGAGAGCCAAAAATGTAATAGTACCATGAAGCCTGGCTGTAAAGTAAAGCCTGTAAAGCCTGGCTAGTACAGCTGTTTTAGCACAATTGCTATCAACCTGAGCAGGACTGAGATACCATCTCCTGGTACCTAATGGGGTATATCAGATGCCTCTCCCTTTACCTGCTGGTGCTCTAGTCCAGTGAACTTCAACCCCTTTCATTCTTGTGAGTTGCCACGATCCCACAACGGATGCTACGTGAGCCCATTGGGGTCCCAGCCCCAAGGTTGAAGAACACTGCCCTATACAACCCAATCTCAAGGTTGAAGAACACTGCCCTTTTTTTAGTACAGAGCAGTGTTTGGACTTTCTGCCTCAAATGACAAAACAGGTTGGGACAACCCTGGGTACAGCAAGTACAGAATCAACGTAAATGTTTTTTATGTACATGTGCAACCTGACTGTTCCTACCTACTCATCCATGCAAAGAATGTAACATGTGATCCTAAACCCCTTTGGATGCAACCAGAGTTTCCCAGCAGAGATTTCTGCCATCACAGCAGCTCAGCTGTTCTGCTACAGTAATATGAATGGTGTTATTTTTGGTGTGAATGTGAGAATTGCAACATATCACATGGGACATTTTTTAAAGAAATATATGTGACTCAGCATGTTAGATGTCAATAATTTGTCATTTATAGTGTGGAAATAAACTAACAGAGAAATCCCTTGGCCCCAGAGGTGTAACTAGAGGGGGGTCATGGCACTAAGTTTTGCAAGCACCCCCTCCCCCTCCTCCTTGTAGCCATTCATAGCCAACCTAGTCTGTTTTGCTCTAGCCACAGAGCGTCGCTCCGAATAGGGGGCGACTTTATCACCAGCCTTATATGGTTGCAATCTAATGCTTAACCAGCAACAAAGTCAAATTAAACAATAGTCACAGATTTTTTAAAAAAACTAACATTCCAACTCACTCCAACCCTGATAATGCTACAACCACACAACAATGACACATCAATGAATGTTAGGGCACAATCCTAACCTGGAGTTAGACCAGCACAAGTTAGGCAAACAAAGTTTGGCTGGCAACAAGTGTCACCAAAAAGCACGATTGGACCATTCTCAGAGTCAGCGGGACACATCTGCGTGCTGGCCCCTCTGACTCTGCAAGTGGTCCAAACATACTTTACCCTTGTGCTGGCCAAACTTTGCTGGCCTAATTTGTGCTGGCCTAACTCTAGGTTAGGACTGTGCTCTAAGAGACAGAAGTCCACGCTGTTATGGGTTTTTTTTCTCTCTCTAGACCAGTGCTTCCCAAACGTTTTAGCATCTGGAAACACTTTTTTAAATGACAACCTGTTGTAACGCACTAGACCCCCCCAACAGAAATAAATATTTTCTGTATTAATAATAATTATTACATTATTGATTAATAATAACTGGGGTCCTGTGCTCCAGCGGCTGCTACATATAGCATGTGTGTAGACATTTGCTAAACTCTTGCTAGAAATGGAATTCAAGGACTGTTCCCCCAAACCTTTACAGTCATTCCAGGATACCCAGAAGGTTGATCTGGAGAGTAAGATGTACAGTTAGGGACTTCTAGGCCAGACAACAGGCTGAAATGTGGTTCATATCATCTACAGCGAGCCAATTACTAGAGAAAAATGAGAAAATGTTGACCTTTTAATGGAAAATTACCTCATTAATTAGCATTCCAGTTAACAATTTTCTTTTGCAAAGCAGGCAAGGGGGCTTGCAAAGTTTTTTTTTTAAATGTCTCAAAAACTTTTTGCAACCTACCAAAATTAACTCACAACCCACTGGTGGGTCCCAACCCACAGTTTGGGAAACACTGCACTAGACTTTTACAAATCTCTTAATTTTAAAAAATGTTGACTAAGTTTTGAATTTACTTGAATTAAATGCAAATTAATTAAACCACATTAAAAGTGCTTTACTTAACGTATTCTTAAACATTCCAGTTCTTTGTATAAACTTTCTATCTATATATATAAAGAAGAATGTGTGTATGTATGTATGTATGTTCGTTCCGCATAGGCTCCGCGATGCCTGGAGCGACGCGCACCAAACTTGGCACGTGCATGCCTTGCGGCCTGGCAACAAACACTGCAGGGGTCAGGCGCCCCTGGGGATGGGGGTACGCAGGGGCCCCCACGTGAAAACGGTAGAAAACGGCCAAAATCGGCATCGAATCCATAGTTTCTGAGGTCGCCAAGACTGGCGGTTACACTCCCGACACCATTGGAGTCTGGGTTCGGCCACCCCTCAGCGTGGGGTGCGAAACAAAACGTCCGCCATGCCCTGCTGGAACGCCTAGAGCAATTGGCACCAGACTTGGCACATGCATGCCTTGCGGCCTGGTGACAAACACTGCAGGGGTCAGGCCCCCCTAGAGCCCCTAGGCTTGGGGGTGCGCAGGGGCCCCCACGTGAAAATGGTTGAAAACAGCCAAAATCTGTGTCGAATCCGTAGTTTCCGGGGTCGCCTAGAAGCTTGGGATAATTTGTTACCCGGACAATACCAGGTAACAAATGGCTAGTAGCATATAAACTAGAGTGACATCACAATCCTATGCACATCCACCTGGGACTTACTTCTGACTGGACATGCATAGGATTGTGTTGTAAGGCTACAATCAGTGATGTCATGCAGGGGGTACGCGAGTACCGGTTTCTAGGATTACGGCTGGCCCCGCCCATTCGCCCGCCCACTCGTCGACTCCGCCCCCTGCAACGTTTGAATTTCCTGCACATTTGAGTTGCCTGCACATTCTCAGAGCCAGGCAGGCAGGCAGGCAGCGAGTGGAGCCTTCCCTTGCCTTGCCACTGAAAAATGAGCTGCTCTGGGGTTTTGGGACTGTTGGGTCACTTTAACATGTAATGATGCCAGGCCTCCTTAACATGTTCTGGGGGTGCTGTGGAATCCTGTTGCAACTGTTGGGTCAGTTTAAAATGGTCTGAGGCCTCAAAAAGGGCTTTTTTCATGTCCCTTCCTGCCACGACCTCACTTCCGGCTTATGACGTCACTTCTGGTGGGCGGGTCCCAACACGTGCCAATCAAAAGTGAGTACCGGTTATTAAATCATTTAGATGACACCACTGGCTACAATCCTATTCACACTTACCTGGGAGTATGCCCCACTGACAATAATGGGACTTACTTCTGCTTAGGCATAGGATTGGGCTCTGAGTCTGTGTGGACTCCCCGGGATTTACGTGTATATCACAATTCTGCTATTCCAATTACCATAATGCATAGTTTGCCCAGCAGTTTTAATTCCTGTTGATTTCAGGCAGAGATTTAGAGTGCAGTCCTAACCTGGAGTTAGGCCAACACAGTTAGGCCAGCAAAGTTTGGCCGGTACAAGGGACACTGTAAAGTATGCTTGGACGACTCTCAGTCAGAGAGGCCAGCACACAGATGTGCACCATCCTCCCTGACTCTGAGAGTGGTCCAAATGCTCTTTACGGTGCCCCTTGTGCCAGCCAAACTTTGCTGGCCTAACTGTGCCAGCCTAACTCCAGGTTAGGATTGCACACTTAAGAACATGCTGCTTAACTCCCCCCCCCAAATCAATCAATCAATCAATCAATCAATCAAGGGGACTTCACTGAATTTTTAGCTGGGTTGAGCTGTATATTTGCAGTGCTTCAAGTAACCATTATGCTTTCGTAAACAAATCCAAAATGTGTGAGTAGCCAGCCTGTTAAGCGGTTTCAAAACATTGGTGATAATGGAAATGCGTCTTAACATGGCTTAACAGTAGAGTGACCAAATCCAAGACAATGATGAAAATGATGGGTCAGATCCTTCAAAGAGTACTACTGTACTCAGAATAAGAGAGAGAAATGGACTGTTTTTGATCAATATCATTTCTTCTCGTAAAGTAATTGGGGACCGTCACATTGTGGACCCAGACCATTCCCTGGGGCTTTAAACAATTATTTGCAGGGGGAAAAAACCCCTCCCAACTTATGCTTTGAAACAGTGTCTGAAATAAACTTTCAGGATGCGTGTAAAATAATTTGTGGAAAGGTTAATCTTATCTATGCTTACAGGGAAGTTCACATTCTTGGGACATCAATGGAGAAGAGCAATAGTCCAATATCTTAAGTGGCAGCTCTGCAGACCTTCCTTGGCACCCTTGGGGAAGAAAAGACACAACCAAGCAAAAAAAAAAAAAAAACACTGGCAGGTTGCTGCCACCAGGAGTGAGAGGTTAGGTGAGATCATGTCTTTTTCTCAGCCCAGGGATTGCATGTTAGCTGATAGACATCTGCACTGGGTTCTCTGCAAGATGAGGACAGCAGAAGGGGACACATCCAGTGATGTCATGCACCCACTACGCACCACTACGCGAGTACCGGTTTCTAGAAGTTGAGCTGGCCTAAATCATTATTTGTTTGGCATTTGGACAAGTGCCAATCAAAAGTGAGTACCGGTTTCTAAATCATTTGGATGACACCACTGGACACATCCAAGATCCAATGTCTCCTTCCTTCTCAGGTACATGTCTGCACACACAGCCAAGCCAGAGTTTGGTAGCATTGACTAGTAAGGAGGCACTTGCTCTCTCACTGTTGAAAGAATGAGGTAGGTTGCTTACTCAAAGCAAAGAAAAAGGCTTGGAGCACAGTCCTAACCAACTTTCCAGCACTAGGGTAAAAGCAGTGCAGCTCCGAGGTGAGGGAGCAAACATTCTCTTACCTTGAGGAGGCCTCTGTAACTAGTATTCCACTGCAGGATGCAGAACATGCCCCATTGGCACAGCTATGTTGGAAAGTTGGTTAAGATTGCACCCTTAGTGAAGAAAATGGGATGTAAGAAGAGAAACAGCCACACTGTGTACTCGGTATCAGAGACAAAGTTCAAAAGATAAAGAAACAAACTTCTAGCTAAGCTCCCCTGTCTTGCAAGGTCCTGTATGATAAAGATGACTCAGCTTGCTGCTCTCTCTTGGGATCAGATGGGTAGGGATCTCAGGAATCAACTGTGCCCTTTATAGATAGCATGGCCTTTTTCTTGACTGGGCAAGAATCTTCTCACTCTGGCCCCAACTAAATGGCTCCATTTATCTCATTTTGAGGGAAGATGGCTCTCAAACCTCTAAATAAACAAGATCTGAATAAATTTTCCTGCTGCTGTGTCAGGTGGGCTGGCTTAGATCAGTGATCATGTGAGAGCTGAAGGCTGTGGTTTTTCTTTCCCTTAGCCATGCCAGACAGGCTGGTGCTCTTGCTACACGTTCTGGGTAAAGCCTACCTACCTTTGCGATGTGTAGCAGATATGTGCTGGCAGATGGTGAGAGGCTGACAGGCAGCCCAGCCCTAAGCTGCCCAGGGCCCATGGTTCCGGCGGTGCCAAAATGGCAACCACTGTATCATGTACCACCAGGGTAATTCGGGGTAAGGAAGTGCTTGCTCTCTTACCCTGGGTAATGGTAATGCTGCTGCGGCAGCAATAGGTCTCCTTGGCTCTGAACCTGTGTCTGAATGGGCACAGAGCTGAGGACACCCGTGTCAGGCTGCCTGGCTTGGGAGGGGGGTTAGAATTCAGCTGCAGAGGCTGCCATCATCCCCGCCACCTCCTAGGCCCACTCCTCCCCATGGTCCATCCTCCCTCCACCCCAAGAACACTCACTGCCAGTTGGCCATCTTCTTGGTGCTAAGGGTCAGTGTCAGTGCACCTTGCTTTACGGCACTTTTGCAGCATCCAGAGCTGGTGGTACTTTTGTACCGCCATCAATAACAAGCCCAGGATTAGGCTCTGTTTTCAACATCAGTGCATGCTTATATTGGGTTGTCATTTAAGATATGTCATTTAGGAGAATTGCTATATAAAGCAATTTTTAGACTGCATTGTGGTCAGTGTCAGGATTATTCTTAAGAACTAAAGCTATGTAGTATAGAACCGTTTGGAAAATGCTTATATTTATTCTGCAATACAGAGGAGTATTCTTCAGCAATGCTGTACACATGTACCCGAGAGTAAGCGCCACTGAACATGATTGGTAAATTTACTTCTGAGTAAATTTGTATAGGATTGTACTGTTAAATTTTTACATTAAAAAAATCACTTGATTTTCTTTAGGAAACCTTTCCATTTAGTAATAGAAGTGAAAGTCAGCATAGAAGGGGAGTGTAGAAATTTACTGATATGCAGTCGGTAATACTATGCCAAATTTCTAATCAGAGTATTTGAACAGGATTTCAAACTGTGTGCCTATTTAAGCTGCTGTTATTGCATTTAAGCAGTTGTGTTGCACTGACTTCAGCAGAGCTAAGCATCTCTAAGCACAAATACTCCAGATGAAATAATTTGTGTATTGCTGACCTGTAGTCTAATCCTGAAGAGCTGCTGTTGAAGCACATTTTTCTTCTACTAACGGTTGCACCAATATTATGTTACAAAACAGAACATTTCTCTAGCTCCGAAGTGGTGATATTTAGGGACCTGTGAAGAAGGCTTAGTATAAGGGTGCAAGCCCCAATATTCATGGTGCGTTCAAAGAGACTTATCTAGGTATGTCGCAATGATCTCAGGAAGTGTACATACAGTTGGTTTGCAGCATTAAAATTACTCCATTATAATGTTATTACCATATATTGCTGTCATAAATTTAAGTAAAGGTGCTGGAAGAGCCTTACGGCCCAATCCTAGGCTGCCTAGCACCCAGTGGCACCAAAATGGCAACTGCTGCATCCTATGGGTGTACAGTAGAGGCAGCCGCTGGAGTTACCTTAGGGGAAGGGGACATTTGTCTCCTTGTACTGAGTAAAGCTTCAATGGGGCTACTTAAGCACCGGCTGCTCGGCCTAAAGTAGGGCAATGGAGGCCTCTGCCAGTCCCACCCCCTGCCTGGACCAGATCCTCCCCTCCTCTGCCCATTCCGACCCCTCTCCCACCCTGAAAAGCACTGCACTGCTGGAGCGCTAGCTGGCCTCCTGCTCAGCTCTGAAGCCCAGTGCTGACTGGTGCTGGCCCAGCGCCGTTGCTCCCCCCCTCCTGCAGTGCCACAAACATGCTTTATGCTACTTTCATGACACTTTTGGCTGGTGGTATATGGGTTTTGCTGGCATCAAGGGCTTCAGGATTGGGCCCTTGGTTGCAATACTGCCCTCACCGAACTAGAATAACACTAGGATTTAATCTAGTGTTTTTTCTTCCATTTTTCAAGGTACTGTACATGGCCTGACTTTGTAAGTCTAGATACCTGTAAGCTAGTGAGGAGGGAGAGGGGACACACACACACACACACACACACACACACACACAGAGAGAGAGAGAGAGAGAGAGAGAGAGAGAGGATGGATAAAAAAGTAGTAATTTTACAAGAGTGCTCTTCAAAGCAAAGTCCAGGGACCATGCAAGGCACAGGGTTGAACACAACAAGGCTCCGAACTGGAATTAAACTAGCCGGACAAATATTTACGCTGTCTAGAGGATGCAGTTCTAAATGGCAGGGAAAGAAGTGCCATGCTTAATCCATTTTTGTTGCTGCTCAGCAGCAGAAAAGAAAAACACTTTAGCATTGATTGGATAACACCTCCATTGTACTTCAATCTGTGCTCTTGGAAGATTGCAGTTCTACTTAATAGCATGAAACATTACATCACATGCTGTTTACAGTTCCATTTATAACACGATGTAAAAATCCCTCTTGCTTAAAGTTTATGGTGAAATATTTTCTATCTTTGGCCTCCCTTCTGTTCTAAATAGAGATATAGCATTCTTACCCATTATCTCCCCTCCGTTGAAGTGATTGTGGTGTAGAAGATAGGGCATTGGTTTTGAATGTCAGAGACCTTCAAGTCCCCATTTTAGCCATGAAGCACACATGAGTAGCTTTGCCCAAATCACTCTTTTTCAGATTATTGTGAGAACAAATGAGACAATATACAGTCGATCCTCATTATCTGCTAGGGTTATGTTCCTGGGAATCTTAACAGGTAGCATATTCGCAGACTACGAATCATTGATCCTGTGGGATCTATGGAGTTAGGTGCAAGGGGTACCTTATCTGCCATCAGAAGAATCCAGCAGAGACCCTGAGAAGCCAGCAGAGTACAGCAGGAAGGGCCAAAAAAATCTCTGAATATGGCAAAGAGCTTACAGAAGCTACCGGGATTTTCAGAATGGCACCTGCTACCAGCATGGACCTCTTAAACATGGCTGGTGGATGCTGTTCCGCCAAATCCCATCCTTAGGCAGGCCAACTGCCTTCAGTCTTTAACAGTCCTTCAGGCCGTCCAACAGGTAGTCAGTCCATCCAGCACCTACCTGGTGCCAATCGCCAGCTCCTATCCAGGTCCTTCACAGCTCCCATCCCAGCTACCTTTCTCCAGGTCCCGCCTCCAGTTTTATACTGAGGCCAATACATTGAGGCCAATCAGTGGGCAGGCTTTAATTCATCAGCCACACCCATCTGCACCTGTGTTCCCTAGGCTTGCAAGAGTTCTGGGATTAACTCCATAATCCCTGGTTTACCTGGACAAGGGGCCATTGCTGATACCACTATCTCCTTGGGGTAACTCCTGCCTTTTCCAGTACAGATGCTTATGCCAGCCATTTTAAAGGGGTCAGTCCTGGCTGCAGGTGCCATTCTGCAGGTCCCTGCAGCCTTTGGAATATAGAGGAAAAGGAGGACAAAGGCGCAGATAATGAGGAAAGTAGCCATTCTGCCCCTCGCAGATAAGCAAGGTCACAGTTAGTGATTGACTGTATAATAGACTGCACTGATCTCCAGACCTGGCTTGGGGGGGGGGATTTCAGACACTTTTGTTAATGTTTAGCAACTGTATGCTGTGCTGCTTACAAACCTATGAATGGTGCCACTATGGTTGGTGAGTAGTGGGGAAATGATTTATAACGTGAGAAAAACAGTACTGCTGTTGGTTAGCAATTCTCTTTTTCTTAATATGTTTAAAATGCATCTTGGAAAGTCTACTTATGTTCATTCTTCATTCAAACATATATACTTGTCTGATATCTCTAGGTATATTTGAACTCCTTTCAGTTACTCTGTGTGTAAGGGTGAAATCCTAAACTGGAGTTAGACCGGCACAAGTCACAGGGACGGGCGCCATCCTCCCTGACTCCGAGAGTGGTCCAAACGGGCTTTATGGTGTGTTGGTGACACTCTTGGGCCTAACTCTGTGTTAGAATTGTGCCCTTAGAGTATCAGCATTCCTTAGTTCTCTTTCACTGAATCTACAAAAATAAACAGCCCGATCCTAACCAGCAGGACTGAGTGGCCCACGCTGTATCCAGTTCCAGTTTGGAGGAGGCTGGAGGACTGCTCAGGGTAAGGAGATATTTTCCCTCTTACCGCATGTACCACTCCAGCCTGCCTAATGGGGTTACTCACTAGCTAAATTACCGGTGCATATCAAAGCAGCCCTGCATAGGGGCTTCAGGCCCAGGATGGGGATTAGGATATAGCCAGTGATGTCATTCAGGGGGAACAGACCAGAACGGGCGTTCCGGATCCTAACAGGCTCCGTGGCTGGTTCTGGGTTCCTGACAAGTGCCAATCAAAAGTGAGTTCTTGTTCCTAAATCATTTGAATGACACCACTGGATATAGCCAATGAAAATCACTACACCAACATTGCTAGGGGAGGGATATGACCATTGGCACAATTGGCAGGACCCCATACTGCTAAAACTGCAAATCTAATCTACTGGGAAGTAAGGTATATTGTCACCAATGGAGCTCATCTCCAGATGAATGGCTTTATACCAGGCTATCAGTTCATATCCACATTCCACTTTTCAACCCATTGTTTCCACTTCTGTTAGGGAAACATGAACCTCAAAGCTAGATAAGAATTTTATATACAATTTTTAATTGAGTGCACCAATTAATTTCTGCTCTCATTTACACAAGCCTCTTTGAAAGCAGATTATTTCTAAGCTTTTCTCCTTGATTCCTCTCTGACTCCATTGTGAAGCAGTGGCCCTTTTCATTTGTTACATGCACATAGAAAGATGAGGAATAGATAGGAGCAAGAGCAGGGCAGTGATCTCTGCACCCCATGCATGCATCCTCTTTAGATGAGTCTGAATTAACATTACACGTGCACAGGGCTTTTTCAGATAGAGGCTGGAAGCAGATCCTTTCACACAGGCAAGGCGATGCCACCATTGCAGGTTTGTTCTATGTCAGTGGTTCTCAAATGTTTTAGCACTGGGACCCACGTTTTAGAATGACAATCTGTCTGGGACCCACCAGAAATGATGTCATGGCCGGAAGTGTCATTATTGTGATGCCAGAACCTGCTGCTTTCTGGGACAGCAGCAATAAGTTGGCTTAGTTCTCAGCCATTTTCCAATAGCAAAGTGAATCAGAAAGAAAGAAAAAAAAGTCTATTTACAACCTTGACACAAGCAAAGCAACCACACAGCCCTCCCCCTTTCCAGTGTCCCATCTTCCTATGTTTTCAATATGGCTGCTCTAGGTGCTTCGCAACCCACCTGAAATTGGCTTTGAACCCATTGGTGGGTTCCGGCCCACAGTTTGGGAACCTCTGTTCTATTGTGGTTGGCAGAGCCATGCCTGGCTCCAAGCACGCCCAGGGGTGGGGCAATGTCACCGTGCACCCAGTGTGGCATCCCGCCCCTGTGCGTTGCCCAGCCATGCCCCCTGCACCCAGAATCGCTCCATTAAGGAGCGATATGAGCAAAAGGGAAGGTGGGGGGAAACATGTGGGCTGTTCCGCGCAGCGGCGCCTCGCTGCTGCCAGCGCGCATTGTACGTTCCACCCCATGCTACACCCTCCCTCCGTGTCAGGTGGTTGGCAAGGTCTTAGCTGTAATACCCCTTAGAAAAGAAGGAGACAATAGAGGCAAATAGAATGAACAAGTATTACCAAAATAATTTGCCTCTACTGCAGACTCATTTACACAGGCTGCGGTGATTGGGGTGCTTCCCTCCTTTTCACTGATCTGCAACTATGATCTGTCAGGACCAAAAGTAGTTGAGACTGCTGTCACCATGAGGAAAGAGTCAGAGAAATAGAGGGACACCATCAAAAGCCTTCCTTCCTGTTACATGGTTAATGTCCACAATTCTTAATGCTATAGCATGGGATTCAGGTGGAGGAGGACTAGGTCAAGGCCTTTGTTGTACCCAATCACCTGCAGGCAGAAAAAAGATTGAAAACATAAAGACATACATAAGGAGAGTATATTTAAAATATAGGTAGAGTGATATGGGGGGTAATGTAAGAGGAAAAGAATACAACAAGGGAGCTTGGGAAACTGCAGTATACAGGTGTGGATCATAGCCAAAATTCAAGCAGGCTGTTACAAACTGAAAAGCAAAATAATTTCCTAATGCCTCCAGATCTCACTCTTCCTTATCTGGTACTTACTCCAAGGCCAGCATCCAACATACCTCTAATTCTCAGGAGGCAGATGACAGCACATGGCCACACAGAGATGTGAGATCAAAAACGTTATAATTGATGATGAAAACGCATAGTAAATCTTGAACCTCTTTCCCTCTGCAAATATGCCAATTCCCTTTTCCTGACGTTTTTAAGGCCCATTTCTTTATTTCCTCCTATATCATAACACCCCAGGTGGGCCAGCCTCAAACTAATGTGTCCAATGTCATCATTTTGGGCCCTATGCTTTTTTGGGGGGGAAGGGGGTGCTCTGCACCAGCACAGTGAGCATATCTCTATGAGTGATCCCTATGGTCAGTGGGGTGAGCAGAGTAGCTTCACCTTGGGCCCTCCCACCTGCCCCTGCCTCCAAATGCCCCAAAATGGGCTTCCTGGAAGCTGTTGGTGATGATGTACCACTGTTTCCAGGTGCCACACACTTCTTGGTAATGGGGGCACAGGAATGCCCTACATTGGGCCCCACCATGCCTGGAACCAGCCCTGCCCCCTACTGTACAACATTATTACAGAAGCATAGTCATAAAAATCGCCCAGGTGACATACAAAAGTTGTATGCCATTCAAAAATGCTTGTGCTATTATAACCTAGAATCTTATTAGTCTATTGATCTTACTTGTAAATACCAGGATATTAATCATTACATATTTGTCTCCATAAACATACTAGGCCACTTTTGCATTTAACACAAATTTTGCTTTGGTTAAGGATTCATTGCACACTGGTGTTGAAAGGTATTGGCAGTAAACAATTTGATTGAGAATCCAGTCCTATGCATGGTTAGCCAACAATATGTCAGGACTGACATCTTTGAACTATGCTACACTATTTTGCACTGCATCTTTGTTAGAGAATAATCTTGCCATGAACCTCAATTCTAATTTGATCAATTTTGCTTTGATCGGATGGCTGTGAAGACTAAAGTATACATTCAGAGCATTGCCGTGGAAAATGCAAATTTGTATATACCAAGGTCTGTCTGTTTCTCTCTGTGGTTGCCCTCTGCAGAAATGAATGGGGCAACCTAGTTGCAGAGGGCTCAGTGGACATTTGATATTATGTCCCAGATGTTTGATATTCTGTAAACGTTAACACAATAAACCTGTTCTGGTGTGTTATCTACAATCTGTTTCATCATCCCCAACAGCAATGCTTACGTTTACATTCATGATTTATCAAGTTTTGCTTATTGCCAAATCTTTGTCATGGACATCTAGTTGTAATAATGCAAAACTAGTAGTTTGTGATGAAGATTTGTATTCCTAACCCTATAAAAAGATGCACTCATGCAGCTCATTGGGGCCTGGATAAGCATCAATATACGTATGAAGACACACAACTGCATTCACATCAACTATGCGTGCAAGAGTCAGTTTCTGCAAGCCGATTTTCTTTGCTGATTTGATGTGTACGTATAAAAAGTTGATGCAAATGTATTCTAACCCATGTTGGCTTTTGTGTATTTTTTAAATAACCAGTTGTCCTGGTAGTGTGTTTAGATTTCCAAGGATTTTTACCAGCTTTCAAGAAACACCCTGCCAAATCTTCATCAATCTCTGCTATAAATCAGGCTATGTCAGTTCTTTTTTCATTCTTGCCAAGATACTTTATAGGATGTGGTGGCATTGCAGGTTAAACTGCTGCTGCTGGGCTTTCTGACCAGAAGGTTGGGAGTTCGAGACCATGTGACGGAGTGAGCTTCCATTGCTTGTCCCAGCTCCTGCCAACAGGAGTTCGAAAGCACCTAAATGCAAGTAGATAAATAGGGACCACTTCGGTGGGAAGGTAACGGTGTTCCATGCGCTACGGTGTAGAGTCATGCCGGCCACATGACCACGAAAGCTTGTCCTCGGACAAAACGCCGGCTCTACAGGCTTTGAAACGGAAATGAGCACTGCCCCCTACAGTCAGTCACGACTAGACCATTTGGTTGTGGGGAAACCTTTACCTTTACTTTAAGATACTTTAGATAAAAGTATTTTCTTTCAAAACAAATAGTTTGTATTGCTTTTCTTGCTGATGTTATTATGGTCTCCTGAGTTCTCACAGTTTCAGCTCTCTTGTCCCTGTGATCCAATTGCTCTCCAGTAGTTCAATTTGTTTGAAAGCTTCACTACTCTCCTTAACTGATTTAGGGTCCAGTCCTATTCAACTTTCAAGCACTGATGCAGCCACAATGCAGCCCCAACAAAAGAGAAATTCCCTTACCCTGCGGAGCTCTCCATAACTGCATCCCACTGCAGGACGCAGTGCACATCTCATTGGCACAACTGCATCAGCGCCAGAAAGTTGGATAGGATTGGGCCCTTAGTGGCATCATGTTATGCATCTGTGTTCAATTGCTAGTACTGAGCAAATGATTCATTGTTTAACTCCCCAGTTGGGGAACATGAAGTCAGCAGGCTGGGACTGCACAAGAGTAAGTCTTGTCCACATTTTTATTTATTTTGAAGACTTTATATCCCACCTTTCCCATGCCGAAGCAAATGCCCAAGGCGGCTTACATGGGCAGGTTAGTCTAAACCTACAAGGTTAGTCACCTACAAGCGAGCTTCATGGCAACTGGAACTGGTATGCTCCTGTACAAACTCGGCACCCGAACCATCGCACCACGCTAGTTCTCACAGGTTGTGTCCAAAATGCAGCCTGTTCGTGCAGGAAAATGAAAACAGCAGTTTAGGCATTGGTAAAGGAAAACGGAATTATAGGTTGAATCAGGTTGATGATATTCCATGACTTCTAGGGCTTGACTCATGGCTGAAAAGTTGAAATACGACACTATTTCTGGCTGCGCTTTTTTTAGTTTTCTTCTGACACAATGATCTGGCCAAACGTCCTGCGACAGAGCTATTTACCTACAAGAGTTGACTAGGAAACAGGAACTAAAGGAATTGGTTCCTAGCTTGAAGAAGTCAAGAAGCCTAGAAGGGGCCCCAATTACTTGTATTAATTACTTATATAGGTTTAAAAAAAACACATAAAAACACAAAGCACCACCTTTTGGGGATTAAAATATATGGATAAATTTTTTTTGGGGGGGGGGGAAATATCACCAAAAAATGCAACCCTATTTATATGAGCTGTCCTGTTAGCTGAGCTCAGTTGGTTGTGGGCTTGTGCCAAATGGGCTATGTATAAGTGAAGCTTGACTACATACTTAACTGTTTAAGGCTGCAGTCCTCATAGGCAGAAGGGCCGGCACAAGTCCCTTGCCCAACCCAGGTGCGTCACAAATATGCCGCAAGGCACCTGTGACCCTCTGAGAGGCTGCCACACTGGCGCAAGCAGTTGCGCCAGCCCGCGGAGGCCAGCAGTGAGTGGGGGAAGCACCGGCCACGTTCGGCTGGCATGGGACATTTGGGAGGGCAGGGGTACAGCAGAATGGAGCTGGGGAGGGTGGGCCCATGCATGGGCCAGCCTGGGAAAGGGGGTGGAATCAGGATCCAGCATTTAGGCCGGATCCTAACCCCTGGTCCTGGCACGGTTGGCCCTAATCTGGGCTGCTCAGATTTGTGCCAGGAATTTCACTAGCGCAGATCCGAGATGCCCCATAGGGGTGCTGGAGCCTATTCCAGGATAAGGGGATATTTTCCCCTTATCCTGAGGTGGCCTCTAGCTGCCTCCTAACCTGCGCCGGATACAGTGCAGGCTAGTCTGTGTGTCTGTTCCAGTTCAAGTTAGGATTGGCCTGTTAGTGCCTCAGTGAGAGGCTTCAGGATTACATTACGATTTACTCAGACACATGGTGTCATGCTTTTTGGTTTGTTCATCAATGCTACCAGACAGGATGGTAGACACTAATCTCATCATTCAGGGTGGCAATTCCATCAATTAAATGACTATATGGATGACCTTATAGTCACCGAAAAAATGGTGTTTCCGCAGGGATATACCTACCATACAGCTCAATTCAACCATTTCTCCTTGGGCGTGCATTTCTTTTACACAAAACTACAGCCACTGCAATTATGGAAATAAGGTCTACTATAAATAGTGTGAAATTGAGACCCATTTAGATGACAGAGGCACTCAAAATGAAGTAACCTCTAGTTATAATTCTGCCCTTTAGACCATAACCAATCATTACCTCCACCACAATTGTGATCAACCAAAAGTGGATTCACAGAATGTGGCATACCGTGCCATGGGTATATCATCTTGATGTCTACGTCCACCTCCAATTAACTGCAGTCTTAGATTACTCTTGGACAACACATAAAAATATCCAAAAGTGGCCAGAGACTACTGAGACAAGTGCACTTTTTGCAAAGAAGCAATTATTATTAAAAAGCCTTCCAAGCACACAGTTGTCACTTAAAAACTGTATTCCACAATGGTTACAACTTTCAGCACCTGCTAACTGGGCAAGAGGCACTTTTTGAAGTGCCTCTTGTGGGGCTCCTCGTATATTTAGCGGGGGGGGGGGAGAGTAATTTTTCCCTCTTCACCTCCGCACAGTGTCTTTTCTAGTGGCTGTTGCTGGTGGTGTTCTGCATTTTTTAGATTGTGAGCCCTTTGGGGACAGGGAGCCATTTAACTTTATTATTACTATTTGCCTGTAAAGAGCTTTGTGAACTTTGTGTTGAAAAGCGGCATATAAATACTATTGATTGATTTAGGGCTACTCACAACGGTGCAACTTTGGCTAACACAACTTTGACTAAGCACAGGTACATACTGTTTGCAGGGTGCCTGGATACCAAAGCATAAAGTCCTGTACTTTCATACATGGAATGCACCTAACATGCATCTAACTGAAGATGATGTATCTAATTTAAGATAAAGGAAGTTAGTGGAGAATATACTGTCCTTGTTTCCATTTTCCCTGCTTGCCAATCTTACACATATTTGAAAGCAAACCCTAACAATCCATTCATCTGTGTATATAAAATCGTGTGTGTGTGTGTGTGTGTGTGTGTGTGTGTGTGTGTTCCACATTAGCTCTGGAACGCCTGGAGCAATTTACACCAAACTTGGTACGCATATGCCTTGTGATCTGCGGACAGATACTACAGGGGTAAGACCAGTGGTGAAATTCAGCCAGTTCTCACCTATTCTGCAGAACTGGTTGCTAATTTTAGGTTGGGAGAGGGAAGAAAGCAACGGACGGACCTGAAGGCCATCCTGAAGGACATAGAACCGGTTGTTAATTTATTTGAATCCCACCACTGGGTAAGACCCCCTAGCACCCCTAGGGGTGGGGGTACGAAGGGGGTGCCATGTAAAAATACTCAAAAATGGCTGACATTGGTGTCAAATCAATAGTTTCCGGGGTTGCCGAGATGCACGGTGACGCTCCCAGTGCCGTTTAAGTCCAAGTTCGGCCCCCCTCGGCATGGGGGGTGAGAAGGGGTGCAAGATACAGTGCTTGGAAATAGAAGATCCACAGCACGCTGATGGTGGTGTAGAGGACCCCATTTGATTTCAGATTTCACAACTCATCCCATTTCTAGAAATACTATGGGGTAAGACACCCCTAGCACCCCCAGGGGTGGGAAGGGGGCGACATGAAAAAATAATCGAAAACTACCGATATTAGTGTTGAGTCCATAGTTTTCGGGGTCGCTGAGATGAATGGTGATGCTCCCAATGCCATTTAAGTCCACGTTCAGCCCCCATCAGCATGGGGGCTGAGAAGGGGTGAAAAGTAAAATGTCCAAAATGACCAACAGTAGTGTCAAATCCACAGTTTTTGGGGTTTCTAAGCCGATTGGAGACAGTCCCGATGACATTTAAGCCCAAGTGTAGTCGAATAGAACAAATAGAACTCTGTAGAACCTTCTGGAAATTTTTAGAAATCATTATGCCCCGGTCTTGGACTCCAATCAAATACTTGCCACGTTACCAGGCATAGTCACTGAATACAAGGATATCGATACTGTAGTAGATGCCTATGAGGTCGTCAATTTCCCATCAGACTTCCTAAACTCACTTGATCTGGCTGCATTACTACCACATCGTCTTTTACTTACAATGGGATCTCCTATTATTTTACTATGGAACCTCGACCCGCCAAAACTTTGCAACAACACATAACAAGGCTGAGTGTCAAAAAGATGCTGGGTAATGTAATTGAAGTGACTATCTTAACAAGAAAGGGAGAGGGTGAAACAGTTTTTATCCGATGGATAACACTCATTCTGACGTATCTCCCTTTTAACTTTAAGAGACTGCAATTTCCAGTGAGACTTGCATTCTCGATCATGGTCAGCAAGTCACAGGGGCAGTCTATTAAGTACTGCGGAGTGGATTTGAGATCGCCGTGTTTCTCCCATGGACAACTTCATGTTGCTTGCTCAAGGGTGGGTTCACCCAAGAATTTATTTACTCTTGCTCCTGGAGGTGAAACTAAAAATGTTGTTTATAATCAAGTTTTGAGTTAAATTAATATTATAGTGAATTCGTAAAAGATTTTACTTTCTAATTTTTATACTGTACTTATACTTTTAATTACCTGTACATAAAATTACTTCAATTTTACAAAAGGAATTCATTCCTTTTCCTGTCTAATAGAAGCTTGGGATAAATAAATACCCAGGCAACGCCGGTAAGGGCCAGCTAGTGTAATATAAAAACCCAACGCCATTGCCACATGCAATCTGAAGTTGACAGATTCAACCTTTTTAAGCCTCTATGAAAATGATTGTCTTTACATCTAGTCTTTCTAATGTAAGATAAATGAAGTGTGTTATAATCCGATTTAAAGGCTCACTTGAAAGTAAATTGAACTGACCAGAACGGACTTCCAAACAGTTTACAGTCAGGAGGCCACATAGTAAACAGGTACTCATTTAACTAGATTAAAGGCACTTCCAAACATCCTGTTAGTATGTTTATGCTAGTAGCAATTGGCATATGGATGAACGCAGCTGATTCCCGAGTTTTGGGTATGGTCACCCCCCAAAGCAAGGACAGTTAGCTGGTAGAAGAAACTGAAGAGATCAAGAACAGGCATCGTGGAAATTGGTCTGATGAAAAATGTGAACTTTGTTGAAATGTTTTTTTGAAAATGCACTTTAATACTTAAGTACTAGAAAAAAGAAAACAAAATCCAATAAACCGTACCTTGAACACCCACAATCTGACCAGCACTTTATCATCAAATGATTACACTGCAATTTCTACTGTAACTAACTGAAGCTGGGTCCAATGGGGCTTACCCCTAAATATGCATAGGACTGCAGTGTAAATTGCTGGGACTATGCCTCCCCATCTCGTACCATTCTGCTGAGTCAGGGAGAAACAATAGATCTTTAGGTTAGGCATAGGAGATAGAACAAGAATTCTATACCACTTATAGGAAGGGAAGGGGAGCTTGAGAATTTCCCTTCTTTGGGAAGAGAGCTTGAAGATACCATCGTTTTCAAGCTCGCAGCACAACAGGATATTTGAAAGAGGAGACACGAGGATCTATCACTGGAACATATGGAATTCGCTGATGGGCAGCGCAATCCTGCACTGCCCGTTGGGCCGATGCTACGTCATAGCATTGGTGCACTGGCCCTAGCGTTGATGCGGGAGTGCAGATTGGTGCGAACGCTCCCTTGGCGGGGCGGGGGGGGGGGGGGCTCCAGCAGCGGCCAGTCCGGCGCTGCTTAGGATTGTGCCTTCAGAGTCAGATCATTTTGCTCAATATTGTTGACTGGCAGCAGTTCTCCAGGGTTTCAGACAGGCATCAGCCTCTGCTCTATATGGAGATGTCAGGAAGTGGGACCTTCTGTACGCAGAACATGTACTCTGTCACTGAGCTGCAGCCCCTTCACAGGTTTGGCAATGGCCTGTGACAGATCCTGCCATGGAAAGAGACAGTGAATGTTCTTATTAATTATAGTAGTGACAATATGCATTGCAGAACAGAGAGGCTTGGAAACAAGCTGAAAGGTTCTAGATACAGAAATCAAACCAATTCAGTCATGCAATACCAAACTTTGCATTACTATTGTGAAACTTAACTCAGGCTGAAATCTCAAACAAGCTTACTTCCAAGCAAGTTCCAATAGCAATGCCAGCATCAGTGTACTGAAAACTATTTTAATACATGGTACTAAAACAGTGGCTTTGACAAAGGCAATGAAAAGTATAATTGAGAAGGTGCAAGGTTAGATACATTTCAGTTATGAATGAAAGGCAACAAAAAAGGTTATAAACCTATAGTCCTTAGCACAAGTTACACTGGAAACCTGGAAGTAAGCCAATTTCATGGAATTACAGCAATACTGTTGGACGCAGCTTCAATAAGCCCATAACTCAAACACAATTTCACAGATTTCACTCTTTCACACGTCTATACCAGCCATTTTCAACCATTGTGCTGCAGCACATGGGTGTGCTGTGAATGGTTCCCAGGTGTGCTGCGGGAATTTGGGAGTGATTTATTAGTAGGGCCACTGGAGGATGTGAGCCCCTCACTGACAGCACAGTGCGCCTTTTCAATTGTCAAAAAGCTGATGGTGTGCCTTGACCATTTTAGTGCCTTGCCAGTGTGCTGTGAGACGAAAAAGGCTGAACATCACTGCTCTGCACCGAAGTTACTGGCAGATTTTATAGTGAAACTAACCAAATGCCCATCATCAGGTTCTCATATCAGAAGTGATACACTTCTAAACCAGGTGCCGTTTCTTGAGATCCTTTTGCAGTGGGATTAAAAATGAGGCCTATTTTGGAGGCACAGCTAACACATCAGATATGTTCCACCTCCTTTGAGATCTTGCCTCACAATGTGTTTTATAAAAAGCTGTACGTGGTTTTACTCTAAAAAGCAGGGAACTGAAACAATCTATAAGAAATAAACGATTGTATTTGAAGCAACAGATTTTGTATTCAACAGAAGTAATCAAAATCTCTGTTTCTGAGCTGGATCTGGTTTTACCCTAACTCCACGGTGAATCTGTACAATATGTACAGATTGCACATGTGTTGATTCAACAGGACAGCCAATTATTCAGAGAAATTATAGAGCAATACCACTATTTATATGGGTCAGCTGCTAGAGCAAGACATTTTTCATTACTTTTAAACATCCTAAAATTTTAATGCAATGCTCAGCCAAGCCCCATTAATAAAGGTAAAAATAAAAAAAAATGGTGGTTTGTGATCTTGACAAAGAAAGCACTGATCACAAACAGGAGTTTTAAAGTACTGCAGCAGTCCTCATATGTACAGTTTTTGGGGGGCAGACATGAGGCAATTCTATAGAAAAGCAGGTGCCAGGGTTCTCTAATATCCTACTTTTGTTGTGACCGCTTGCCATAAAATGGAATAGTGGCAATCTTTGTTTCCTTCAGTTCCTATGCAAGCTAGGATGCACATTTCCAATATTGTTCCCTTTTTCCTTTTGAAAGTGTGCAGTAAGCATTTTAGAAGAGCTTTCTTGACGTTACTGTCTCAACTACAGTGGAACACTGCAACCACCAGGCTGCAGATTTTTAAAGATCTGTAGAGCAACGTAAGCTGTTGTTTATCAGCTGCATGGACCACTTTAATTATTGGCAACTATTCACAACTGCTTTCATAACCAAACTTGATCTATGATCAAACATTTCACAGTTTACCCAGTTCCTGCTTATCTTTTTAAATTTGAAGAGACTGAAGTTTTTCCTCAGTTTTTTCAACTGTATTTTCTCCAAACATCAACAAAACTAAGCAAATGGGAAAATTTGATGTAACCAGTACAATCACGTGGCAGATTCTGTAAAGATTTCAGTTCCAAGCAGTAGTTTTCAGTTTTCTCCTCAAAATAAAAATAGCAAAAAATTACTTGCCATCAATAAAGGGAAATCTTTTAATAGCTGCACTGAAATCTCACTGTTTTGAGATTTATATGGCAAACAAAAACTAAGGAATGACAAGCAGATATTTATATTCTTATGGAAGAATATAAGTAATATTTACAGAGGTATTTGTAATCATCCAATATTCCTTGCAACACAAATGTTTTAACTGTTTTATTTACAAAGCAAACAAGATTTGATCTCTCTTGAATTCAAACACCTGAAGCTTAGTAGAAGTCTTCAACATTTAATAGCGATCATAAAAATATATGGTACTGAAAACCGAAAAAGGCCCAACGAAGTTTACAAAGAAGCATTTTGTACAAAAAGGTCTTGCTAAAAATTGTTCAATATGTTGTAATAACACCGTTTTCACCAGAAGGGAAAAAGTACTCGTACTTCAAAGACCTATCGACTAGCGTCCTCTGCGGACGTAGGGGGAATCCTCCCTGGGCCGTCGCCTGCCTTCATCTCGCCTCGATTCTTTGAACTGGTCACTGTATCGGCTGCGCTCCTCATCCTCTCGGGGACTGGGATAATTGCGGGGTCTCTCTTTGGACTTTGACCTGTCCTTTCTTCTTCTGTGAAGTTCACCCTCTTTAGTCCAGTGTCTGTCCTTTCCTTCGTTATCAGACAACGAATTTCTTCTTTCCGCTCTCTTCTTCTTAGAATGACTGGTTTTGCTTTCCAAAGACATATTTCTTTCCTGATCTCTGTCCTTTCCACTCCAGTAGTTGTTTCTGTCACTGGAATAATCTCTGTCATAGGAGGATTTCTTTGAGGCCTCATCCCTCCTGCCTGGGTCTTTTGACTTTCTGTCAGCATTCCGTTCAGAGTCTCTCTCAGCACCATTTTCCCTCTCAGGCTGCCGCCTTCTCTCTTTCTTTTCAAGTTCTTTCTTTTTACTGACTTGTTTTCTCTTTGTATCTTTGTCTAATGTTTTCTTCTTCTGCGGCTTCCTCCTTTTCATTTCTGAAAGTAACAAAAACAGGTGGTTTTAAAAAAATTAATATACTCACGTTCCTTAACTTACACTTAGGCAGGGATCCAAAGGTCATGTTGTGAGTAGAAGGATTTCCCCCATGTCTCCCTAAAAACTGTTCTGCAGGGTTTCCTGACCCGCAGAGAAGGGGCTACAGACAGGAAAACCATCAATCATGGCTCCAGGTGTTCTAAAATCGTCTTTTTTTTTGCAGATTGCGTTATTTGAAAGGTAGAAAGTATTGTGTTGTTATTCTAAGTTCTCATTCTTAGCAATTTTAAATAATTTTTACTAGGTAGGTGATATAGTGTCAGCAGATGTAGCCACTGTAGTAATTCTAATTGGAAAAGTAACCAATTTAAATTCTGGAAAATATCTTAAGCACAAGAAGGCGGTGTTATTCAGATATTTTCACACCCAAAAGGTGGTATTTTGTGTTTATGTGCTTTTAACAAAAATAAGCAGCCCTAGTCATGGCACTGCCACAGCCTGGGCAGAAATGCTTTCCTGCATTGGAAATACAGACAACTATTCTGACAAAACAAAAATTTGAGCAATAACAACATTGCTCTCACTGTGGCCTCCCACAGACTTCACGGCTTGATTAAATCCTTCCAACCGATAGCAAACACATTGTGACAGACAGCGAGTCAGCCCCCTTTAAATGTTTTTTGTTAAGTCTCATTAAAAAGAATGTCTTTACAGAACAGTGCTAAACAGATTTGATGCTTAATTAATAGAATTGAACTTTTATTCCCACTATCATCAAGGATAAGCAACGTCTTCAGCACTGGCAGCCATTTAACTTTATTATTACTATTGATTGATTGAAATCAGTATCACTTTATGGTAAATCTTAGCTAATCTGCATATTCTAGTTGTACATAATTCATAGTTTGCATATCATGTCATCCATTCCAGATGATGCCAAAATATATTTGATGGATAGTTCACCATATTCTTAGGGTTGGCTCCAAATCACTGCTCTGCCTACGGAAACTGCTGCTATGAACGGAAGACCATTTATATTCACAGAAGGAGCCCTGGAGCTTAACTCTCAGTCCATTTATAGAAGGAGTTTCCACAAATATGGCAGTAGTTTGGATCCAACTTTTCATTCTGAATTGGTATATTCGAACTGAAACTGTTCACATTTGTGTGAAATATGTGTTTGTCCTTGGGAATAATTACATGCGGACCTGGAAATCGAAAGCTGAACAATTCATTTGGACTACTTAATGCTTCCGACTTCTTCCAGCCATGAGTTTTGTACATATGCAATCAGGTAAGCAAGGAAAACAGAAATTAATCAGGAAAACTGCAATTCTCAAGAACAAGTTAAAGACTACATAGTTAGAGGTGTTCTTCAATGTTATATTTCCACATATTCCATTCCTGCCCCAAGGAGGAAAAGTGCAGAAAGCACAGTCTTATCATTTTATTTCAAGGGCATTTTTTAATAAATTAAAAAAGTTTTAAAAGTGTACTAGGTAGTTGAAATAGGTGGTATAGTGAAATAGGTGGTATAGTGTCAACAGATGTAGCCACATTATGCACATCCCCATTCTAGTCCATTTTTTGCAGATTGCCCAGTTTTTTTCTTTTTGCATATTTTGGGGTGTTGTTTTTTTTTTTTAACAGCCATCAATTTGTTCTCGTCCCTAACACTGCAAACAAGCGGAAGCCAACTCAAACACAAAGAACTGCTGCATTTAATCACTTAGATAATATTTCTGCTTGTGACATTAAATTAAGACAAAATTAAAGTATGCCACCACTGTGTCTACTGAAATGCCTTCTTATAGAATCTATTTTTTTTAATGAGAAAAGTTAGACTAGAACATACTATATCAAAAATGCACAGAATAAAATGAAAAAGAATGCCATGCTCATACTAGCAGATTGCAGGCTCAGGTAAATTTGTCACCAAGGACTTGCCTCTCTGGTTCCCATCTAATCGCAGCTGTCTCTGCAAAAGCCATCTGGGCTCTCTGCTGAACTGCCATCTCTCTGACCCTGTTTCAGCATGTCTTCCTTTAGTGATCTGTTGCTACTGACATATTAGATTTATAGTTGGAGGCAACACAAAGCAAATTTTCAATAGATTGCAGGAGGCCTCTTTTTATCCTAATCCACTGTATTTCTGTGAATTAGGAGACACTTGCTTTTTAAACCACCATTAAAAAAAATTCAATCAGCAGGCTACCTAAATGCAGAAGGTCATGCTGGGTTATCATCTGCTCTCCAAACTGGACTGGCAGGCGCCCATTGGATTAACAATAATTCATTATATTTCATGATCAAGTATTTTAAAAATCAGCAGGATGACTTAATCAAAAGCACTAAATTTTAAATATGGAAATTATTGCGTGCTGTGCTACCAACAAAAGAAATTTGGATAGCATCAGATGAAGCACAAAATAAATTGCATTACAGCCACATTATACTATTATTTAATATTCCTGCACAAGGAGTCACAGGAATAAAGTGCAAGAGAAGGAACAACGTATTCACACAACAAGCAACTACATACAAGCAATGACTGAGGGGGATTTCTGTGGTGTAGAATCTCCCGATGTTTTTTGTCACATATACAGCTTTGCCCACATGAGCACGTATATCATCACTGCACTGTTTACAACTTCTATATTTCACCCCTTTTTGCATACTCAAGGTATATGGCCATTTTAGAGTTTGATTACTTATTCTCATTTTGGGCTGAGAATACACGCTCAGCCCAACATGTATGGGCTAGATGGTGGGGTCACAGCTAACTAGCTGGATTTGGGGAACAGAATCCCAATCCCAATCCATCTCAGAATCCCTCCTGCCCATTATCTGTTATTTTGAGGCAGCGAAAATGGTGAGTCTTCAGATCAGCCTAACGTATTTCAAGATGATAGACTAAGGAGACCTCATTATGCAAGAGCTTTTATTTCCATGTGATTAATCCCCTGGTGGGGAAACAAACTAAGAATAAATGGTTTAGCTACTCAACAATAAGTTTCGCTACTCAAACAAGTACAGTAAGGGAAGATTCACATGTCCTTAAATCTAATCTAAGGGAAGATTCACGCATTTGTACCTTCAGGGGGATTGTACCATATCACTTTTCACCTGAGGAAGACAAATCATCTAAAAGTAACATCATAGGAAAATGGTACCTTTTTTTCTTATCGCAGCAAAACTGCTGCGTTTCCAATGCTATAGGTAGCCTTCTAAGCTTCCTACAGCCTAAGATTTCTAACACTTTCCCCTTTGTTTTTAAAAAATGCCCCGGAATTCATGGTATCCGTGGACAACTGAAACCATGGTTACTGGGGCACACCTGCACAGTCAGGCTAAATTGTACAAGAGGCTTACATTCCAATGTTAATGCGTAAAGTTAAAATTGTGTAGTCAAAGCTGCCTTAAATCCAACAAATGTGTACTATCTCTTTAAGCACCAAAAACACTGTACAAGAAACACAACAACTGAGAGGACTGAGGGAAGAGCCGCTTCATTCTCCCATTTCAGGAATTGCAGATGGATTCATCTGCACTATTTTTCAGTGCCCTGGTGGTGCTGGGGGAGGACGTACACCTGAATTTGTGCAAGCCCAGTGTGCATAAGATGTGGGCCAACTGTACGTGATTAAATAACCATCACTGTTTTTCCTTAATACAGTATATTAGGGCATGGCAAAGCAAAGTAAAACAATGAATTATAAGTGCAGCTTAATACCTGAGTCAGTGCTGTGCTCACTGTCAGAAGACGATTCACTCCCACTGGAGGACCCTGAGCTTCCACTGCTGCTAGTGGCATCGTCCGACCCAGATGACTCCGATTCCGAGGACGAATCCGAAGACTCCACATCTTGCTTCTGTGTCATGATAATTTTTGGTGCATTTTTCAGGTGTTCACGTAGCTCGTCCCTAATTAAACGAATTTAGCAGATCTTAATGCAGTAGAAAACAAATATTAATTCGATTACTGTGTTGAGGAGTCAGGCTTGCACTTTCTAAATTACAGTCCAACTCACAGTCTGTTTTCCTGTTCTCACCAAGAGCCACTGAGCCAGTCTATATCTGCAAAGCTCCACTCTAAACTCCATCAGTCTGCATGACTCTCAAGTGTGATACTAGACAGCATGAGATGATGCATTTACTCCAGTTGTTTCCAGATATTTTAGCACCAGGACCCACTTTTTAAAATGACACTATCAGGACCCATTTAGCTGTATGAGACTTACCAGTAGTTATGTGACTCAGCCTTCACCGGCCCCCACTATCAGACTTGGGAAAAACACACACCAGAAAAAGGATATTTCTTTATCTCCCTATGGTAACTTGCAAACTGCAGGAGCTCAGCAGTTTTCAGGGCAGTTAGCAGCTATCTTATTTTTGAATAATCTCAGGGCTTGAGGCAATTCTTTATCTGATCTTTCCATCACCTGTGTTTTCCTTGGAGGCTCTGCGGGACCCACCAGAAATTGAGACCCACCCACTGGATCCCACCCCACAGTTTGAGAAATGCTGCTATACCTGGAATGGCCCTGTCATGAAACTGTTGTTTCATATAGGTCCTATTCTTTCTTGCACTGGCAGTAGAAATGGATAGAGCTCCTTGTGTGTAAAAAGATTCAGGTGAGAGTGGTTGGCCTCATTGGGATGAGGATAAAAGCATTAGAGAGCTGAACCCCTTTGCTATCCCAGGGAATTAGACCTGAGGGAAGGATGCCTTACTGTGGTGCTGCAAGTACAGGAGATGAGTTAGTAGTAGTCCTATGCGGCCAGTGGAGAGTAACTGTGCAAGGTTTCTTTTGTTTTCTCCTAGATTGCTCTCAGCCAGTTCACAAGGAGGGAGTTTATTATTGGGAGGGGTCCTGTGGGTTGGACCCACAGTTTGTAGTTTTTAGTTAACTGGATTTCCTTCTAGAGATAGAGACTTTGTATATTAGTTTGTAATTGTTAAAATGTTAAAAAATTCGGTGTTCTATTCCTTGGGCCTCTTTGATATACATATAAAACCACCATTTCTCCCTCTTGAAAGGAGGGAGAAGTAATTAAAGAGGGAGGGATTGCAAGGGGAGTTTGGCCCAGGAACAATTCCTTGCTAGGCCAGATCCTGGGCTAGTGGCAGCAGCAACAACCAAAGGGAGGAAGAATTGTCCCTCTGAACGTAACAGGCTCATTTGCATGGTGTTGAGTCAGGACGTGGCGTCTTCCCTCATCCAATCAGAAGAATGCCTGCTCTACCACCAATGTTTTAGAAAAGTCACATGTCACTGTAACCTTCAACTGAACTCTTATGCACAAAGGTGCAGGTTGCACAGAACCAGATTTTCTCTTGAATATCAATTGTAGGATCTGGATCTAGGTGCATGGGATTTTGTGTTCATAGGCCATACTTGAATATTACACCCCCAATGTGGACATCTAGGGATGGAGGTTACTATGAACATGTATACTGAATTCCCAACACAGTAGACAGTAGAATCAGCCATTCTGGCCCTGTGACAAACCCCCAGTTCCGGTCTTTATATATGACAAAATGGGTTTCCTTACGTCAGTCCTCCAAGACCAATAGAAGTGAAGAAATTGATTGCAAATCTAGTATTCCTTGGGTTATCCCGAGGTAACAATCCTTCAAAGAATGGTAGCAGAGTTCTGTTAAAAGCAAACATAGTAATTATATCTTGATCTACAGAAAGTTTAAGTTTGTACACAGTAACCACAAAAGGAGGTTCAGAATTACAAACTACACTTTTAAAAATAATTCCAACCGTCTTAAACCATTTTCTACCTATGATGTGTTAGAACAACATTGGTAGAAATGCAATGTCCAGCACATCATTGGTAGAAAATGGGTTTAACACATTCCTGGCCAAAAACACAATTTGGAAACTTTTCATCAGGAAGAATATATAGGTACTGTATTTGTATAATGAAGAATATGTATCTTTCTATAAATAGTCCAATACATGACAATTCCTTGTACTGTATATTTCGTGTTCCATTTCCTGGGACTAACATAGAACAAGGTTGTTAAATCATGATGAATGCATGACACCTTTAAAAAGGCATCTTCATTAAGAGCTTCTCCATGGTTTTGCAGTGATAATTTTGGAACAATTACAGAGAATCTAGAGGTGAGGTGTGGACAGAGGAGAAGGAACTGAAAAAAAAAACCAGTTTATGGCATAGCAGGCAGGGAATGGTATGGAAGTGAGAGGGTGGAGGGGAAGAAAGGCGCTGTTATTTAACCTAAGTTCAGTGGTAAACATCAACCACTTATGATTTAATTAAGGATGAGGCCAGTTTGCAGTCCTGCTATGCCTGTGCTTATTCACTGTCTGGCCACAGAGATGGTAAGCCAGCTGTAACAAATTCTAGGCAATGCTAGATTTCCATGATTAAGCACATGATCATTATGGTTGGCACGGGGTGTGGCTCCCTCTTAAGCTGGTTTTGGTTCTCAGATGAAACCAATTTGGAAAGATCGGGACATAGTTTTATAGCATGAGTTCAATTTATTAGTTTCAGTTTGAATCAAGGGGCTACTTCCCCATATATTACCCTACATTAGATCATTATTTTGAAGGACAACGATGAGGAAGACCAGTTTGCTGTGCCTGTTTTTTGATAAACAGAAATATTTAGATATTCAGACAGATCCACTGATGAAAAATGACTGTCATTTCTTTTTTCCTTTTTTGCATTCTATTTTTAAAAGAGAGGTAATCCAAGAAGCATTAAATAATCAACAGAAAATCTTAAATGACAGGAAAAAACCTAAATCAAGATAATCTAGATCAAGATTATTTTATTCTTTTTTGGACTTCTGAAAGTCCAGAACCAATTTAAAGGATAATTATCCCACCAAAAAGGGGGAGGGACATATTATGTGTGGACTCAAAACACTGTTACAACCCAAAAATGACTTAAAATGAGAGCAGAGTGCGTGAGTTTCTATCCACATATATAAGTGCGTGAGTGAGTGAGTGAGAGGGAGAGTCACAACTGACATTGTATGCATACATGTACATGTTTATGTACTTGACACTGCAAGACTGTGTTCAGACTGTGCAAAAAAGATTTAGGACATCATTTTAATTAGGAACTTGAACATGACTAGGAAAATAAAATGAAAAGATAGACATGCTCATATAAAAAAGGCACCGCGAGGCTAATTTGCAAAGTAAGTCTACTCACTCATCTTTCAACCTTGCATTAAGGTTAGGAAGTCCCATATATTCACTAAGCTCCTGGAAGAATATTTTAACAAAAATCCTGCTGGAGGATGTTGTGGTTTCTTCACTCAGTGTTATGCATTCAAGGACCTATGAATGGAAGTGACAGGTTAATATACAAATCCTACTTTTTCCCGTTAAAGAATCCAGCTTATTTTAGTGTGTGGGCATTTTTAACTGTGAAAAATTCATGCAAGTATCAAGTGGCTTAGCAGCTACACCTCAAAGCTTTGACACTTTCACTTTATTTAAAACTAAAGGCCAGATTACAGTTTGTCTGAACTTGTTTGATTCTGAGGTTTCAGAAGTCCACTTCAAAGTTCACAGGCCTTCTCAAGCCAAGATCCCATGTGGCAATAGTTTTCTACCAATGCCGTCGACATTTTAAATATTTCAAAATAGGAACATGACATCCAGATTTCCTGCTTTCGCCTTTTCCAGAACCAAATGCAAAATCAAAACCCATTTCCACTTACACTCCATGGAAGTGAATCTGTGTATAAAAGATGTGCAAACATCTTGGCAACATTCCTCAGCTTGTTTGTTTCCAATCTGTGTATAGTATCGTACTGCTCTTTGAAAATGGCTTCAAATGATTCCATGTATTCTTTTTTTAACATGCAGAAGCGCTGAAAGATCAGGGCACAATTAAAAAAAACACACCTTTAGAAAAGCAAATAAAGAAATGCTCCAGAATTAACTGGGCAAATGTTTAAAACACTATTTAGCAGCCAAACGTTTTTGATTGGCAGTTCCGTTTACCTACTGGCAACCTACTGTAGCTCCCCGTTAGGGCTACAACCATATCCACTTGATTGCATGTTGGAAGATTTTCAAGTTTTTGGAACTACTGCCACTGAAAACAATTTCCAAGTGTGAACATAATAAATACAGGTTGAGCCTTTTTATCCGTGAGGGTTTCCCCTGGAACCCTCATGGATAAAAAACCCCTGGGTAATTAAACCCATGGTTTTAACCCTTAGCCCTTGAACCCGACCAGAGCTATGCTTCGGTCAGGTCCAGAGGGCTTTCTGAGGCCTGCTGTGGCTGCTCGTGTCCTCCCACGGCCTCGGCGGACCTCAGAACGGCCATTTCAGCCCCCAGAAAGTTACTGTATATACTCATGTATAAGTTAAAAAAAATGTATGCCTTAAAATTGCCCAGAAAATCTGAAGTTGACTTATACATGGGTTAATACAGTGAATGCACTGAGTCACATAGTGGGCAGAGCAAAGTCCTAGCCCTCTGGTTGGGCAGAACAGGTGGGCTGCAGAACAGGCCTTTTAGAGTGCTTTTAGGGTGCTGCTTACCCCTAATATTGCCAGGAAAGATTACTCCAAAAAGGTCTTTGAGTGAAGCTACAAATGGGGGATGCTGAACACATCCAGAAGGTCCTGCACTGCCAGAGTTGGTAAGGCCTCCTCAGCTTCAAACAGGAGCTGTGTGGATGGGTGGGGTGGGGGAACTGGGCTGAGAGGCAGGTGGAGGGAAAACAGGACACTGCCTGCAAAGGAGCAAGGGACACTGGCATTCAAGGGAGAAGGTTGGCTTAGTGCTTTTTGCAGGCAGCAGGCACAGTAGACAAAGCAGGGAGATAATGGCTAGCCTAGTACCTCATATTCTCTTCCCCATTCCTGGGTGCACTTTGAAAAAATCTTTCCAGCAGGCAAAGTAGGGAGGGGGGAGAGCTACTCTTGTATACAACTCATCTTCTGCCCACCATTTGTTTGGAGTCACTGATAACGAATTAGACTCTGAAGGATTTCCAGAAGACATTTCAAGCCACTTTAAACATCTCTTAGGTTACAGCAACAAGAAAGGCACTTCCTTGCTCACAGGCTTGTTTTAGTATTCTGTGTTAAATGAAAATGCACCTTATATTTTTTCTTTTTTACTTCTGTTCAATAAATAGGTAGACTACAGTTCTGTGGTAACCATTACTGGTAGGTCTTTTGCCAGTAAAATGTGCCCTCGACTTATAGATGACGTCAACTTATAAACAAGTATATGCGGTGCTTTTAATTTTCCTGAAAAATGGAAGTGACCTTTTTGGGCCGAAATAGCAACAAGGGACCTGTGTTGAGCCAAATCTGTGGATATAAAATCCACAGATAATTTGTATAGATAATACAAAAACGTTTTCTGAAAAAGCTATTTACAAATCATTGACAGTTTTAAGAATTCTGGGCATCTTTTGTCATAATCTCATGCTGGAGATTATGCAACGTTTTCATGCTGACCCACCCCCACAGTGTCTTTTGCATGGGAGGATTAAAAAAAATACAATTCCCCACCTGTAATCTGAAGTGAAACAGTCCAGAATTCTATCATTGTACTCTTTGCAATGCGTAGACTGATGCACACAGGTACTGACATTGTTTGATGACTAGACACTGAACGTGTGGACTACGGAAAAGCTTTGACTGAGGCAATGAGAAGTGTTATACTAGTTTGTCTGTGGCAGTGGCTCCATCTGAGGTGTATGAAACCACCCTCCTGCTGAACATGCAACTCACCCCTGCCAGCAAACCGAAGAATTTCTCGTATGTTCTCTGTTGAGCACAACAGTCGAGAATCATGTTGCACAGTTCTTTCTGTTAAAGGGGGGGGGGAAGTAAAGCTTGTGAGAAAGATTTTGTATCAACTGAAGTTAACGCCTAATCTTCCAAAATAGACATTTTTTTTTAACACAATGCGATGCATAGAAAATTTTTTGAGTCATGGATTTACTTACTGTAGTGTTTTAAAATACAGGAAATTAAGTGATACAGCTAATAAAAATATACCCCAATGCAAGACATTCAAAAGCAAGACAGAAGCTCTTGCCTTGTCATACTCACTGCTACCACTGGCTCAGGTCAGAATTTCTTTTTTAAGTTGCTTGTAACTTCAAAAAGGGTTACTACATTTGTCTATATGCAGCAAAAGCAAGTGTCCTGCGGCATCTTAAAGACTAACGTTTATTTCAGCGTATGCTTTTGTGGACTACACGCTATGTCATCAAATGCATGAAGTGAAATCCTTAGCAGGCAGGCAAGGATTACATACAAACCTGTCTTTAGATGGAAAAAAAACCCTTTGAAAAACGGGCTGAATGAATTAAAGAGAGGAAGCCTGATTTGAAACAAGCTCAAAATTATGCAAGATAAGCACAGTGACAATTCCGCATTAGTGATAACCACACAGCACTGTTAAGACAATTAACTCCAATGTAATGTGATAAGAAGCCAGAATAGGAATTCAGATCCCCTTTTCTGATGGGGCCAACTTTGTTATAAATTCAAATTCAGCTTCAACACAGCCTGCGATTGAACACCAACCACATAGTCTGAGCCCACTTTTACAGCTCTATGCAGCTTGGGGCAAGCAGCTTTGAGAAATATCATCCAGCTTGTCCTTTCTGGTTTTCAGAGAAGGCCCTCCTCGATGTGCCACCGCATATGGAGGTAGGTGGGGTGGTGGCAAGAAACAGGGCCTTCTCTGTCGTGGCACCAACTGTATGGAATTCTCTCCATTTTAGTTTACGAATTGCTCCCTCCTTGGCAGCTTTTCATTTGCAGCCTAAAAACTTTTCTTTTTAGATTAGCCTTTTGATTTTATTATGGTCATTTTAAAACTGGATGTGTTGCGGGTTTTATGGGTAAGTCTGTCTGCTTTGGATTTTATAGGCTTTGCCCTTCTACTCTTTTATTACAGGGTGACTGCTGCTGGTTTTGTTTTAATCATCTGTCGTGTTTTATATTTTAATTATGTTTTTAGTTATTTATGAATTGGTTTTACATGTTTCTTTAGGCTGCTTTGGGTGCCCATCTGGGAGAAAAGTGGGGTACAAACTGAATTAAAGAAAAAAAAATTTCAGGATGAAAAACATAGTCCTAACCAACCAGTACCTTTAAGCTGCCTTTAAAACATCACATTAGTTTGATGTATTAAAATGTATATTAACTTTTTATATGGTTCTATTATAAAACTGCTGCAGTCAATCAGTTTCCAGACAAAGTGCTGATGCTGTGGCTAATGGAAGTCAGCATGACTCACAGCACAACTTGCTCTGTGCCCTCTTCACTGAAGTTAAAGTATTTTAATAACCCCCAGGGGTGAAAGTAATTGAATATTTTAATATTACAGTAATTTCCACCAGGATATCTTGAGGAACCATGGGCAGGAAAACAGATTTGCCCATAAGGACTCTTTTGCTAGCTTTTTTGAAACAAGCAGATGTTAGACCTAGAAGCGTCTATCTCTAGATTAAACATCTAAAAGTTTAATTATTTTCCAGAACTGAAAGAACAGAAAAACAAACAGGAGTTTTAACTGTAAACTGCAGCTTTAAAGCTCAACTGTATCCTTTGTTTCACTTGCTAAACCTGTTGCCTGCACAGGCTTTCCTGAGTTGCCTGCATTCTGCATTAGAAATGACTCCAACTTATGCCAAGGTAAACCAAGTTCTGCTGCCTGCATGAAAACGATGCAAATAACATTTGCTGATGTTGCACAGCTCTACTTTGGCTGGTCACACATAAAAGACAAAAAGGGATCTATCAAAGTACTTTCTTGTCACCCACGCCAAAAGCCAGACATTCCCTCTCTGATTTCACTTTTTCTTCTAAGGTTTCACAGGCATAGCTCGTACTCTTTGAAGTCTGTTTTCCAAACTTGCTTTAAAAGAAAAAAAGAAAACCCAATGGACATGAAAGCCGAGATCTTCCAAGTCTGGGTTTTGAGTGGCAAAACTGAGGAGTGCCCTGGTCACTGTTCGATATTTAATTTTCCATAGATGGATTATGCAAAGAGATACTACACCTGAGAAACTGCTGGTAATGAGCAATCATCAGTGATGAACCAAATACACAATCCCAATGATTTCAGAGGTGTGGATTTGTACTTTTAATGTAAGTCATATTCCACAAATTAACTACCACTGATGTAAAGCAAGAGGTTTACTCAAATATGGGGTACAGCGAACCTAACATCTACATCAGCAATGCCTTTGAAGGAAAAAAGTATGAACGCTACAGAAAAACCACGAAGCACCATTGAAAAGACTGCTGCTTCTACACACATGCTTCAGGGCATTTTTCCCTTTACCATGAAGATGACAAGAGGAAAAAGAAGCAAAGCAGTGAACACTAAGCCAAAATGTAGCCAGTAGCTAGGGAAATAAATCATTTCTATTTGCATCTCCTCTTAGTAATACATTTAGTAATTTAGCACTTGAAGGATAAGCAGCAATCTAATGGAGATTGCTTTTAGCTGCAGTCCCAGAGTGCAGCATCTTATACACCCAGCAGGCATAATGCTCCTAATCTCTATCCATGATTAAAAGATTGGGAATGAACCATGAATTAGGGGATTCCATTTCCTGTCCAAATTCCAATCTCTAAGAGCTTTAAACGTGGTCAATGTTAACCAAGTTTCCTCTTCGAAGTTTGTAGTGGGAACCTGAGTGTTAACCACAGTTAACAGTGGTAAAGATGTCAACTTTAACCATGACTAAAGCTGTTGACTGAAAGAGGAAGGAAATCTGAGCAGGAGAGGAAAGGGAGAATACAATCCCATAGTCCACACACACTTAACCACAATGAGCTATCAGGAGCATTATAACTACAGTGGACCATAAGCATGGTATCTTATCAGTCCACTTCTGAGAGGTTTGCACTGTAAAGACATCCTCTGAACCTGACTGGAGCTGCACCTGGGTCCAAAGGTTGGGAGATGTCCCAAATCAGTGGGTTTGAATACTCGGAGACTTCTGTATCCAAGGGGGTTCCAGGAACGGAACCCACAAAGATATCGAGGGTGTACTGTGCTTACAGAGGTGCCAAGCACCCATTATAGAATGTTACAGGAGGAACATGAGAAGCAGTCAGCCAGAATGCTAGAGGAGGGTGACTAAGAGAACACTAACAGGAAGCTTCACTAATGATGGGGCAGGGGGTCTAGACTAAAAGATACTATATCACATTCTTCAGCCACACATTAGGCAAAAGGAAAGTTCACAATTCTCCTCATTCATATACTTCTCTGCGAAGTATGAAACTGAGTGACATACTGAAATCTCAAAAGGAGGTGTAAAGGTAGATGCCGGCCAAATGGTAACCTGAGGAAACCAAATCAAGTGAAGAACTGGCAACTTTCTTCCCTTAGATTTTCAAATGTTGGGCTCCCTTGGTCTATTCCATTTTCCTTCAGTGAACTGAACAGGAGAAACAATAACCGAACGTAAGATGCTGTTTCACTACTGGCAGCACGCACTTAGCAGTCATCCAAAATGTCGAACAATGCTCATAATATACCAGATCTAACAAGTAAATAATGTTCAGGATGCAGTTGACCAAGCCTGCCAGCTCCAGCTACCTGTCTCATGTTCTCTAATGGTCGCCACATAGCTGTGGTTATGCAACAAAATCTGACACAGTTCTGGCAGTACTTTCTCTACTTTGTTTTTAACATCAGAAGAACATGCACCTGAGACTGCATTAGAAGTCTGGCTATGCTGCCTGCCAGTCTTCACTATCGCTTTTCCAATAGCCACTCAAGACAAAGAGGACACAACCGCCACAGTGCTGCTTTATCCAGCCAAGAAATTGGAGCACAGACATATGGAGATGGTACGCAAGGTAGGCTTGGTGCCACCTTCTTTACTCCATCCATGAGGAGAGAAGGTGCCTTTTCACTGGGTGGCCAGTGTGCTTTAAATGGCAGAGTGCAAGAGGGCAATTACCATATTGGGGAAAAAATGATTTTAAAAGCTACCTAACAAGAATAAATGATATAAACAGAAATGAGAAACGTGGAAGGAATAAAGGGTATGCGGACAGAGATTTCATGTTGTGTCTGAACTCTCTCTCTCATTCTCAGACCCCCCCCCACAACTTAAGGAAACACTGTGTACCCCTCCTTTGTTATACAGAAGGAAACCCACTTTCAAAACTCCTGCTTCCGTGCATAAGCATGGCTCCCCTGTCCTCCTGGGATGGGAAAGACCCATGCTTCCAAAGTCAAACGTTAAAGAACTTAGGCTCCTTTCTCTTTTACTCTTTCCACTGGGCAGGTGACCGTTTTGTAGCACCATTTTAATACCAGCGTCAGCAGCACATACAGCTTTCTGGCACAATTTTCCTTTGGCCTCCAAACTAGAATTGCTCGGCCTCAGTGTTTTTCACTTACTACAAAACTGCATTTCAGCAGAGCAAACATTTTTAAACATAGAAAGAGACACTGCATCATCTTCCAGTATGCTATTTTGAGGATCTGTTCCTGTAGACGGAAAATCCACAACATTAAACACTATTTGATTTGCTACATTTTTTTTTTTAAGCATCGTTCTGGAAATGATACAGCTCTAATTACAAGCGAGTTGACGTGTTGTGTATACCCATATACTACGTAATAAGATTAATTTTGTTACCATCTGTGTTAAAAAAAAGATGCCTTTTCCAGAAAAAGCAAAGCAAAGCAGGAATTAGGGAGAATTACCGTTTGACTTTCAGGAAAATCCATCTTCAGCAATTTGTGAGCACATTCTTCAAAGTCTAAACTGTATAGAAGGAAAAAAGTATATCCAGAACTGATTTTCAGCCACAACAGCTTAAAACACTGCAATGCTGACAACAGTATTTTCAAGCATTAGAAAGACAAAATGTTGTGGGACTGAAACAGACGTTGCTGAAAACATACGAACACTGTTGGCCTTAGCTATGCTTCTAGACAAAAGGGAATTAAAATCAGCTATGTTGCCATGTCTAAGATGCGCGCATCTTCCTTTAAAAGCATGGGTACCCACTAAATCTCTTTTCTCTCCCTGCTCAGTTTTCCACTTATCCCCACTGTAGTTATCTGACATAAGCCCAGCACATATCGCTACTCCATGGACTTTAAGATCTGCTGCAGTAAGCAATAAGCTCACATGGGCACTATTGCGAGAAGTTCATTAAGGAAAAAAACTGCATAAATCAATACTGCCATTGCAGTTAATTGAAAATCCACCACAGTATTTTCATCCGACATTTCATTAAAAAGCATAAATAATTCAACAGGTTTTTTATAAAACCATCTTGAACAACAAATTCTAAACAACGTTTTTGCCATTTAACATTCTATATGAACTGGGGCCAAAACCAATAGATTTTCAGACAGACTAAAAACAAAATGACTCCTATTTATGAGTCACCATTGCTACAACATCATACTAAATAGAAACGCACAAAGTTTAGTAACAAACCAAATTAGAACATTATGCCTCTCTGCAAAATCTTAAATCTTGAAAGCACTAATGTCCATTACAAAGGAGACAATAAAACCTTCCTGAGAATTAACCAAAAAACCCCAAATCTTTTGATTCATTGTTCTAATGGCCACTTCCCTCCTGCTTAGGATCATACACAGTCCCATTTTTACCTTTCCGTCACCTAGGAATTCTTTTTAACAGCATTCCTAAGAGAGTTAGCGGAATTATGCTGCTTCTAAGATTTAATAATTTAAGTCAGAAATTAGTGCATTTCATTCATTATCTAGCTTATGTTGGCAAGGGAGAACATGGTTGAAGTGGCCCCGTATTGGGCGAATGATATCTAGCTTTAACCTTTTATTTTATTCTAAAAATATACTTTGATGTACAGTATGTATAAAATTATATTAATGTAGGTGCTTCTGATACGAATAAAGGAAGAAACTTGTACTAGCTTGCACTCATAGTACAAGATAATCCACTTGGGCTGAAAATTATGTATTTTGTTTTACCTTGACTGAATTGCAAGGTAAATCGTTCGCCGAAAGGAGACCAAGTTAATTTCCGTTTTATCATGGATGGTCACTTTTTGTCCTTAGAGGGGAAAAAAAAAAGATTTGAATTTTATAATAAAGCATTCAAAAACAGGCTAATATATGAAATATGCATGATCTGTAAGTTATTGTATCAATGGATAAATCACTTTAATACCAACCTTTGTATAATTTCAATTTATAAAAGACAAGAAATTCAAGCATAATAGGCAAGCTTACCCACTGTCCCATCACAGACAATGATGTATACAAATCTATTCTTTGTCATTCATAGAAACAAATATGCTACCCCTGCAGCAGCCAAACGTTCACAGTTGTGAGCTACCCACCTGTCTATACTCATAATGGCTCGTTGCCAGCCATTTGTGCCCCAGAAGGAAAAAACCCAACATTTGTAAAGCTCCCTTCGCTGTGGCGAGTAAATCCATGCAACCTGCCAAGCGAGCTGTTCCTTACAAGCATGAACTTAAACACCACACTGCCACAAATGCTCTATGACCTGCCTCAAGACATAGTGCTTTAAGGCCAGCCTTTAACAGAAATGCTTCTGTGCAGGGCTCCAGCTACCTGGAGAGACAGCAGCTTGTGGCACTGTTTGGGGCTCCCTTATGATAACTTTGTTTCTTTCCCCACTCTTCTGAACCCTTCCCCTGTTGAGCTGTAAAGTGAAAGATGGCATATAAATGCTTTTTGCTATATAGTGGGAGAAAGCATTAACATGATTGGCCTTCCACATTACTTTTTACACCCCGTCAGGATCTCAAGCACTACCATCTGTTCCTCCCTTCAGTTTTCTTCCCCCTCTCCACCAAATACCCTCAATATTCTGTGGCTCAACTGAGCTCAGTGTTGCACAGGCCCTAGAAGTGCACATGCCTCTGTCTGGTTTCGGTGCATGGGCTCAATATATAGTTAATGAAATTTAGTAACTACATACCTTACATACTTCTAGATATGTAAGGTGTCCCCTAAGTACATAGGAGCCACTATACTTTGGGTCATCCCACTTTACTTCCAAATGATAGTCATCTGATGACTCAAGTTTGTTACTAGAAGGAGTGATACAGTTAAGAACACCTCTAATGGCTAAAATTTAATAAAAAGTTGTGCTGGGAGGTGTTATCTTTGGTTATAATTGCTAGTTGACAATCATAGAAATAGCATAGCTCACTATAATACCTCTATATTACAATGTTGGGATAGGAGACAGCTTTAACCTTCATTCCTTCCACTCACAAGCTATTCTGATGCAGGGACCCATGGATTTCTGTGCATGCATACTGCCCAATTAAAATCAATGGGGAGACATGATCTGAACATACAAATGTATCCCTGTATTGAAACAAACAACTCTTGTTGAACAAGAAAGGAACATGTCAGAAAGGAAGGACTGTATGTACACAGGCTTCCTAAACTAGTGAGAATTCTGGGAATCAGGACTGTGAAGCTCAAATAAAGAGGAATTAGCCCTCCCAGCAGAGCAGAATTGGTCCTGCATGAAACCGTGACCTAACTAGCTGACTGAATCCAAACAGCTGTTTTGAAATTAATAAATGCCCTACTTTTTATGGGAGTGGCTTTCAATGTTTCCATATGAGCAAAGGAATTGATGATATACTTCTGCAATTAACACATTATTCCAGAATTTGAAAGCAAAAACTCATTTCCCTTTTCAAAAGGTAAAGGATGGGGGGAAAAAAAAGGTAACTGAAACATGTCATCTATCAATCAACAGTATTTATATACCGCTTATCAACACAAGTTCACAAAGTTGTTTACAGGCAAAATAAAATAAAATAAAAATAAAAATAAAAAACTTAAATGGCTCTCTGTCCCAAAAGGGCTCACAATCTAAAAAAAAAAAAAATACAGAACACCACCAGCAACAGCCACTAGAAAAGACACTGTGCTGGGGTGATACACTATACTATCCCAGTCAGGGCTTGTTACCGTAGAATTGCATATTCTACATGCCTTCCTCCATTGCGAAGCACATGTTCCATGTGATCAATTATATGGATAACCATATTAGAGCACTGCTCTGTTGTTACACCATTGATCAATTGATTCAATGTGTGTGCAAAGCTCTTCTAGAGTTTGTGGAGTTGGTGTAAACAACTTTATTTTAACATTCCCCATAGAAATGCATCACATATCGTGAAGTCTCGACTTTGAGGTGGATAAGGAAAGTCAGACCCTTGAGAACTTCCTCCAACACTCAACCAACGTCATTTGTTCTGGTGCTTTGTAGTCATCCAGAGTGTCCAGCATTATGATTTGGTTATCTTTTTTATTGGCCCCATCCTAAACTTTTATTACTGAGGGAAGTAACCTGTGCTGACTGGTTTTTAGAATTTCAAAAATCTAATTTTTTATTATATATCCATTTCACTAATAGTTTCAAAAACAGTTTGATCAAGAGTTTTCAATAAGTAATGCCATGCCACCTTCTTTGTCAAGTATACTTCCACAGTAATTACGATTAAAAATATGCTTACAACAAATCAAGTTTAGTTTTGAAGAAATTACACTTGAATGCAATATTTCAGAACCCATTAAAAAAAGCCCACATTCATGAAAAGGTCAAGACATCATAATTCAGTTTACTTCCTTGTCATAGTAAACTGTCAAAATTTTTCAATTTAAATTGCACCCTTACCTTCTTCATTCTCTTCCTCTTCCTCCTCCCCCTCTTCTTCTTCCTCCTCACTACTTCCAGCATCTTGACCAGTTTCTGAGTCACTGTCGCCTTCATCAAGAATTTCTACAGTAAAAACAAAGTTTAAGCAAACACAAAAATCGCATTTAGGCAGTTGGTACAAGAGATGTTCAATATCAAGTTCCCACATAAGGTGGAAATGCTTCAAAATTAACAGAACACTGAAGTCTTAGTTCCTGGAAAAATTATAGGACCTACCACCCATTAATATACAGAAGACTGGAGGACTTTAACATGATAACAATGGCTTCCTTAAAAAAAAAAAAAAAGGAAGCAGGAACTGCTAGATAGAATGTTCTCCTTCACGTTGGACCCCAACAGGTTGTTTAAACTTGCATGAGACAAACAGAAGTTAAAATCACCTGCTCTTTCAGTGACTATACATTTATTTAATAGTTTCTGCTATAGTATTTCTCCCAAAGTACTATCCATAAAATGTTTACACATATTTGTGAATTTCACTAGCAAGACAACAGTGCAAAACTCAGCCTACACACCTTTTTTCAGAGCTTTGTACTTCTCCTCATTCTCCATAAAATCAGGATCCAGCTTGAAAACATCTTCAGAAAAAGAGAAAAGTTATCAAAACCATAAAAAATGCATTTTAAAAAAAATTACAGAGACTACAAGCTGAAAAGCTTTGTGATGAATTCCATCCCCCTCAATGTCTTGCCTATTTTTCCTTAGTTTTTGAACACTCCTAACCCTCCTGAAGCTTGTGTTGGTTCAGCCGCCCAAAAGCAACTGGGACAACCCCCTGGGGCAACCCTAGTCTGGAAACACCACTCCCAGGCAGTCATGTGGCTGGATGTGTATTGATCCTTCGCAATTCCTCAGTGTAGAGCTACTAGCCAAGCTCCCTTCTGACATGTGCCCACCAATTAGGAAGCCAAATGTAATCAAACTAGATAAGCAAGAAAGGTGGGATAGAGAGGCCAGGTGGTTTCCTCTCCTCCACCCAGGTAACCCTATGACATCATCAAACCTATGTTCTTTAAGTTCAAGGACACATATGCTACGGTGTGTTTTGCCAGGTCTGCCTTTGAAACTAGGAGCTGGCTCTCAGAAGGTATGCTCCTTGCCAGTAAGTGCAGGGACTGGTATTTCTGAAACAACTAAGTGGCTAGTAAGGATTGTATTTCTAGCTAGATACGTTTAGGAAATTAATTTTGTTTTGTTTGTTCTTTTCATGCCAAACCAGCCTGCCAACTTCACTGGTGGGCTTGTGTGCTTTTGTTTTTCAGGAGCTAGACAACTCACTCTGCTAAATGTAACGAATTTCAGCATCCAATTTGGTCAACCATTTCTTTTGTGTTGATCAAATCTGCTGATTGTATTTTTTCTATTCCTCCCCCCCCCTTTGGCCTTTTGTTTAATTCTTTTTCTTCTAGGTTTTTAATGAACTGGTGATACTTTGACTCCTTGTCTTCCCAGTCCCTATTCACCAATAATTCAGTGGCTGTCATGTCTGACTACATCTGGGGGCTACTGCAGTTTGATTTTAAGCAATAACTCCAAGTTCTGGGTTGGAGCTGGTGTTTCCTTCCCCCATGACTATCCACCTGATCACCTCAGTCTGAGATGGTGACAGTGGATAGGTCTACCCCTCCCCATGCTGACCCAGCAAACTCAGGAAGCAGAGAGCAAGAGAATGTGTGCAAGTGTTAACCACTACATATTACTCCCCCTACTCCCCTCGGTCGGCCTTTTCCCCCTACAAGCTCATGCTACTATCATGCTTACTAAGAACATCTTCTGGATTATAATCATCTTCCAAAGGAAGCATATGGGTGAACTGATCTTCCTCCTCCACTAGATCCAGGCCATCTAGAATGATCGGATGATCTTTGAAGCCATCTTTACGCACAGCAAACATGACTTCTATCATGTACTGAACCCGCTTGTCAGTTTCAGATTCGTGCAGAACGTGACGAAGGCGGTCAAAAATGGCTGTAGTTTAAAAACAAAACCAAGTTTAAGGAGCAATGTAATGAAAACCACAGGTATGAAGGAAATTACCTGCAGGGCATACGTACCATTTATCCCTCTAGGAGACACTTCTGTCAGCTTGAGGCCACATTCCTTTAGAAACCCAATTGCGACTTCAATGCTGTCATCTGTAGGTCTTTCCAGAAGCAATGTGAGCATTTCCAAACATAAAACCTCATGAGCCTTATTAGAAGGGGAGGGCGGGAAGAAAATATAGCAAACAATATTGTTATGAACTACATTCCTCTGGTTTTTCATTCTGCATTTTTAAAAAAATATGTACATTCAGCAGGACGGCAAAAACCCAACCACGAACCCAGAGATGGTGGTTCCACCAAGAGGTGCTATGGACACACTTTTTAGACCTTGATAGGGAGATATTTATTTTGTCATGTACAACACTGGGAAATAATTTTTGGTTGAAAAGTAGTATATAAATAATAATGCTCAAATTTTCAACCCTCCCCCCCCCAAAAAAAAACCCTCATGGCATGTACGGCTCAGTAGAGTTACAAAATCAGTGTGATATTGCCAAAGAACGTGCCATTGAAAGCCAGATGTTCTACTGGGCATTATGAGTGTGTAAGAAGCAGCTCTCTCTATAGCAATGGTTGGTTATTTTAAAAATGCACACACAAACAAGGGCTGAAGGACCACCAGTGGTGGCCGTGGCCTTTGGATGGACACAAAGACAAGATTACTGCATCTTCTACTCAATTTAACCTAGAAATACCTACTAGGGGGACATGAAAGGAGCCTCCCCGAAGACTGACTTTCCTTTGGCAATCGGGCGTCCCCTGGGCAATGGTGGTGTCACCGGCAAATCCTTTCAACTCAGAAGCACCTTTTCCCACTGAGAGATGACTTAACTAGGCAATGGAAGATCTTATGTTGGCAAGGGAGAACGCTGCTGAAGTGGCCCAGTATTGGGCAAATGATATCTAGTTTTAACTTTGTATTTTATTCTAAAACATACATATTTGATGTATGTATAAAATTATATTAATGTAGGTGCTTCTGACACGAATAAAGAAAGAAACCTTCAAAAGGACAGACTTTATTATGCAGAGAATGGGGAATGTTCCAGTTTTTTCTCAATGTTAAACTAAGACATTTCAGCAGGTAAATAGACATAGGTTACTGCCTTCATCTAGAAATGCAGACTCATTCTGTAGCACAATTAGCAAAGTAAGTCAACTGAATTAATGTGTTGAAGAACAAGGCCTGCAAATCAAACAAACTAGTATGTGCAGGATTGGTAGAAAGCGTGACTATTAGTGACTGCTGACTAATGGAGAAACCAAACAACTTGAATGTGTTTAGCACTTAACTGCTGAAGCATAAACTTCATTAACTGAGGTTCCAATTTCATGATTATTACAAAGTTTGACTTACTGTGGAAACATATAGACAACAGATTGGCTTGGGGGTCGGTTAGCTCCAGAACTATGTACAGGTTTTATCTAGTTATCCATTGGGGTTCCATTCTGCAACCCCCAATGGATACCAAAATCAGTGGATACCGAAATAGATGTAAAATTGCTTTAAAGGCCCACTACTTGGTTTCTTGCTCTTCTATTGCTGCCCTATAACAGTGGTTCCCAAACTGTAAGAGTGTGGGGCCCACCAGTGGGTCATGCCACAATTTTTGGTGGCTTATGAAACCGACAGGTAGATTAGGCTATGTGCATCAGGGGTTAAACAACTGGGAGGAGTACTGCTGTCCAATCACCACTATAGACACAGAGGCATGAGCAGCTGGTAAAGTGAAACTTTTTTTTAAGGTGGGTCCTGACACTAAAAAGTTTGAGAGCAACTGCCCCAGAATCCATTGGTATAGTGCTGTACCATATTCAGCCACTAGATGGGAGTGAATAATGGAATCTAATGGAATGTAGAAAGGTAGGAAATGGGATTTGGGCCCCTTTTTTTGTTAAAAGGCATTTAAAGGTAGACTCCAGAATCAATGGTGAGTTGAATCAGTGGATACCGAGGCATAACTTTAAAAAGAAATGTCTAACTGTACTGCCTCATTATGTGGGTATCTGACAGCAATATTTCTTTCTGAGTCCTATAATACCCTAAACTAGAACTACTGCAAATACGTTACTAGTTATACATGATAACTTACCACATTCTGATTCATAAGATGTGCAACGAACTTGGAAGCAGCCAGACAAAGTTGCTACAAAACAAAAGGGAAATTTCTATTTGTCATTTTGATTTACATCCTAATGTGAGCAAATCTAAGCAAAAAATTAAATACAAATATTTAAAATTTAAATTCAAAAATGAAGAAGGCTCTTTCCTTGCTGATGTTCTTTACTAAGGGAATGTGCTACCTGCCAACAGTCCTCCTTTCAGTGACTATATTTGACTGTTTAAGTGGGTTACAATATGCATCTTTCACTAGGATCCAGACAACTAGTTTCTTCCCCGAACATGCGATGACTTTTGTGCCACGCTATGAGGTTACAAAAATTCACCATGAAATATGCTCACCAGCAACCACATTGGGGCAATCTTCAAGAATTTAGCTGCTGAATCTGTGATAACAGTAAAAAAGTTCAGGACATTTTTAGATGACTTATTGCTATTGGATCAGCACAACTCAGTGGGCTAACTGACTTATTTTTAAAGATAAAATAGCCATTTACCTGGAGGTTTTCCCTGGCAATGAAAATACCTTGTGAAAGTATAATTTCTACAGGCAAAATAGAAGTTACAATGTTCAGAAAAATGCTTTTCTAGAGGTTAGGAAAATTGCAGTTTACAATGCACTGAGATGTGGGGATGTTTTCATAAAAACATAGGCAAGTGCTGGTAGATATATCACTACATAGCACAGTGCTTCCCAAAGTGTGGGTTGTGACTCACCATTGGGAAGTAAAACTGGGCCATTCGCCCTTAAGGGGAGTGACCCAGTTTTGAGTGTCCCAATGGTGCCACAGCAATTGCGGTGCTGTGGGCACACAGGGACATTTTTATGTACCTGGAGGGTCCGGGTGGGCCCCCGCAATGTTGGGGGCGGGGGCTTGCAGCTTCCTTCATGGGCTTCCCTGAAGCAAAAGCTCTATTTTGCACTCAAAAGCACACTTCCGGTTTTCGCCTATAGGGTCAATGAGTCGTTATCTGCTAATTTGCTATCTGCAAGGATTTCCAGGAACCTAACCCTAACAGATAATGAGGATTGATTGTACGTCATTTTTTTTGGGAGGGGGGGAGAACTTCTTGAAACTTCTAAATCTAAAAACAATCTCCCGCAATGAAGAGAAAAACACAGGAGGGCATAAACTTCTCCAAGATCAAGAAATCAATGGCACAGTGATATGTTAAACACTTGGCTGATAGCACTTTTTTGTAAGGACTTAAAGGCTCAAGGGAAGAAAAGACCCCACACAAATCATCTTTCATAAGCTGACAATGACATCCATGTGTAGAAGTACCAAACATGGTAGAATGGTTAGCACTGCAACCTTTAAATCCAGCAAAGGAAGGGGGGCATATTTTAGTAGCTATGCTACTAAAGTTATAGGTTTGATTCATCAGCAGATAAAGGATCTAAAATAGTAGGGCTGGGAAAGAACCCAGACACCTTGGAGAATGACCACCAGTCTTAGCTGGTATGATGGTCTCCCTTGTATAATGCAGCTTCATGTGGTCACCAAGATAAATACTACATAAGTACTGTAATACTTTTGGGGAAATGAGCATACTCTTAGCACACTCAACCAGAAGAGATTACGGCCTCCTGTTTTAAGGATCATAGCATTATTATTGGAGAGTGTTATAATTAGGGGTGGGGTTTCTTTTGTTAAAAATGCATAAAAATACAAAACACCACCTTTTTGATGTTAAAATATCTGAATAAAAACAACACATTTTGATGTTTAGGAAAATTTCCAACAATTAAAATAGACTACTTTTCTAATTACAAATAATACTGTGGCTGCATCTGCTGACACCATCACCTATATCACCTACCTAGTAACTTTTAAAGCATTTAAAATTAATAAAAAATGTGAACCTAGAATGTGAACCTAGAATAAAACCGCATAACGCCATCACAAAATCGTCAAACCCCACCACCACCATTTTCAAATACTCCTAGTTATAACACACAAAACCACCAAAACTGAACACAAAAATAGAACATTTTCCAAGTTACTTCACACAACAACCACTATGCATAGCTTATAAAAGATTCTGGGCGACAGTCACAAATTTTCATGGTTACCCCACAAGTCTTCTGAAGACTGGATAATATGCTGAGGAGTTGGATACACTTAACATGGAATTAAATTTCACTAAATACAATGACAATTCCATGTAGCTTTATTTAAGTGTAAGCTAGGTAGAGATACAATTAATCTTATTCCCATTATTTTGCACTGTAACATTTCTTACATACCTTATCATTTCTTCGGTATCCTTTGCGAAAGTTCAAAATGAGCCTCTTGAGAATCAGTTCTCCAATATTTGGAAACTTTGAATTGATGATTGCGACAACTGCTGCATAAACGTGAGTAAAGATTGGTGAAGCACCCTGGGCTTGCAAAATTGATCTTGACAGTAATCCCCTATTAAATGAGAACACAGACATGCTGAAGCACCTTTGAGAACACGATTTCAGTGTTTTATCAACTATGTGATTTATATGGCAGCATATACCCCAACAGCTTGAATATGCCCAGGGACTTTTTTGGATTGCATTAAGTTTGGATTTCAGCTCCAGTAACAACTACATAACACTCATTAAAGACATATTTGGCTTTTCTTCTTCTTCCCCACTTGCATTATAGATCTATATTACAGCAAGCAAACCTTTCAAGAGCTCAGAAGTTATTCTTTTATCAGGCTTAGTCAGAGGGTTCTTCCAAGAAGCAAACACTCTTACTGCACTATCAACACATTTTTACTCTTGCTGTACAAACTATCTTTGTATACGGGCCCTAACCAGAACGAGAAGTAAATCCAATTTTAAAACATAAGAACATAAGAAGAGCCCTGCTGGATCAGGCCAAAGGCCCATCTAGTCCAGCTTCCTGTATCTCACAGCAGCCCACCAGGTGCCCCAGGGAGGCATGAGACAACAAGATGCTTGGATCCTGTTGCCACTCCCTTGCACCTGGTACAGTCACAGGTCTCCAAAACAGTCACAGGTCACCTCTGATCCTGCTCTCTCTCAACAGTAAAGAGTATATCAGTGTTGTCATAGGGTAGATCAAGCTTATGCCAAAACTGATGGTATTTTTCACAACACAATCCTAGCGGAGAACATCTCCAGCAATGCCACCATACAGTCTAACATATTCCAAATTAGAGTCCGTTAAAAGAAAATTATTAGGCTGCTACAGGTCTACTGGAAAGATGGGAGAGCTACAAAGTGCTATGCAAAAGCTAGGACCATGCAGCTACAAAAAACGCATGGGTAATTACAAATATAATTTCTCTCCCGGCTCAACCATCAAGTAATTTTCATGATTATATTTAAACCTTAAATATTTACAGAGCCGCTGACATACTGAAGAAACATGTTTACTGACAATCCTTGTTTTAATTACAGTACTGAGGAAGCATATCAAAAGAGGATCTTTGTGGATTAGAAGTTCATTGGATGCCACTGCTTATTCTTCAGTGGGAGCAATAATTCTGCTTGTGACAGGGCAGTTATTTCCCCTTACAGTTAATCATGATTTAATACGACAGGGGGGAAAAAAAGAGACAGATAATGATTGAGCAATATGTTACCGAAGCAAATGAACTGCTGTGGAACATGTGCCTTCGTTTAATTCAATTGCCACTAGCTGGAAACTGAAATCAGTGAAATGACTCTAAAGAACACTGGAAAACCAATTTAATCACAAGTTGTGACTTAAGCAGCCTTGAATGCTTTTTATCATTCAGGCCTTCGAATATTTAAATCAGTTGTATTTTGTTTTTTATATTGTTATTTCTCCTTGAAACTCAGGGTGACTCATCTCATTATCATCTCCTCTTCTTCTTTATCCGCATAACTACCCTGTGAGGTAGATTACCCAGTATCATGACTAGGGGTGGGTTTTTTTGGTGATATTTTTTTCCAAAAATTTCTTGATTAAAACAGCAAATTGCGGTGTTATGTGTTCTTATCCAAATTTTTATTACAAATTGTACAAACAGTGCAAAAGGTAAGGGTGAGTGGCCCTACAAAGGCAAACAATTACTGGCACACATACTCCAGCTCAAAATAACCTGCTCAAAAATTCCCAAGCTGCACTCTGGTTGCTTCTTGGAGCGTCATGAAACTGCTACTTACTACTTCCACATTTCATTAAAATCGCCCCAGTGTGCACTGTGAACTATGAACAGGCATGTTCACATAGGTTTAAGCAAAGTTCCTCCTGTTTCTGCCACTCCTTCGCCTGATCCCTTACTGAAAACTCTGTGGAAAGCTCAAAACTGTGCCAAAAATAAACAAAAGTGGTGTCATTTTTGTGTGAAATTGATCTAAATTTGGGTCAAACTCTGTCAAAAAATCAGCAAAAGCTGTGTTTTGACCTAAATTTTTGACCTAAATTCGGTTTTATGTGGCATTTTCAATAGAAATTCTCATTATTTAGCGTTCTGTTGATCACCAAAAAACCCCATCCCTAATCATGACTACTGAACCGATTTCAATATGGGTCTCCCAGCTCATCAGCTAACACTCCTCTACACCAGACTAGCTATTATTTACTAGAGAACTTCACAGAGCCGATCTGAACATGTAACCTTGTAACTCAGTTGGAGAGCTATAGAAGATTCAAAGCTTATAAACATCATATTCAGCCCTGACTTCCAGTTTGCAGCTGATGCTTCTTAGGAAGTTACTCTGGCGCATTCTCAAGGCTCTGCAGTGAGACTGACACCATTCCAAGTGACAGTATCCAAATCAAAACAGACATGGTTGGAAGTGAAACTGACAATACAGCAGAGGAATTATCACAACTAGAATGACACACAGCATCAGGAATGAAACTGACAGCTACAGCAACAGAGAGGAGGCATTACTGTACTGTGAGCCCTCAGTATCCGTGGAGTCCCACCATCCATGGATACTAAGCCAATCTCTCAATGGGCCTACTGGGTGCAGTCAAAAGCCATTTCTAATCATGTCCATTAAATAAAGATCAGAGCCTCCAAACACACTGATCTAGAACAGCCCCTAACATGCTAGTCTTACTTTATCTGGCTGAAGTACAAGTGTTTAGTAGTAAACACTTGTGTAATAAACAAGTAATAAACAAGTGTTTAGTTAATAAAAAATAGGTATTCAGCCATAATCGTTTTTGTAGACCTGGAAAAAAAACCCTAACAATATTCTTAACTGAGAATTTAATATTAATATTAAATATTACTCAGTATTAGTGAAAATTCAAATATTACTCAAACAGAGGCTGACTGATGTGTGAAAAACTAATGCAATAAATCTCTTTATAGAATAAAAAAATAGGTAAAAGATTGTCAAGGAGTCAAAATAAACTTACCTTCCTCTGACAATATTTTCTTGAAGTAGTTCATGGATGATATTTTCAATATTGGAAACATTCACTTTATTAACAAGACCATTGATAGATTTCTTTAGTGCTTCCCAGCTCATCCTTTGATACGCTAAACTGTTTTCAAAATATTACAGCTATTTAGACATACAAATCAGAGAACAATATATATATATATTAATCAAAGTTATAATAGTGGCAAGTCAGCTTAAGCACTGGGCACATTATGGCATTTTTCAGGCAACGTTTCCCAAGCGTGACAGGTACAAACATAGTTACCTGTTTCCACTTCCAATTTTATTAGAGGAATATTTTTTTCAGTACACTGAACCAAATTGCTTCATTGCCAAGAAATTACATAAAACTGCATAGTAATTTGCCTCCAGATATAACAAGGAAGGGCAATTCTGCCCTCCAATTAAAACCCTAGCTTTCCTCAGGTACAGTCACCAACGATTATCAGGTCTGGTACTGTCCAAGGGACCCTTGATGTGATGCGCTGTGAAACAACATGCTGAGTGCAACATGTCACTCCACTGCTGCTTTCCAGACAAAACTGGCTAGAACAAGGGCTCACACAAATCCCATTACATGTGCACTCCTCCTGAATGCAGAGGCCCTTAGCTTGTCCATCAGACAACCAGGCAGGGAAACTGGGAAGGAGTGTGGAGAAGAAGAAATGTTGCAGGGAGAGGGGACTAGGCAAATGCTTTGTGTGTGACGAAGGGCTCACCCCCATGGCTTGCCTCAGAGCCCTGAGCAACATGGTGGCACTCTTGCCCTAGATTTCCACTCTTATGGTTGGCACATCAAGAACACATCTTGGTCTATAAATCCTGATTGGGCACTTTAAGTACTTTATGCATACAGAGTGCTGTCTTTGAGATCTACCCAATTTCCGAAGCAACTTAAGTTAAAACCATTCTGCACAAACCTCAACAATATCATAGACTGTAAAGGGCGAAAAGGCTGTTGTATCACTATAAAGCTTGGATTTCTCTGGCACCAGCCATGCCAGCATAGTTCCCACTTTCCTCTCTGCAACCTTCTACATTCCCAGTTCCACCCTTTGCCACTAAAAGCTGAGAGCTTTTGACAAGCCAACCTGCATGGGTTCTTTCTGCATAATAATTTAAGAATACCAGTTTCTAATTATAGCTTTTATCAGCTAATAGAGTGGATCTCAAAACGTTTAGCACTGGAACCCACTTTTTAGAATGACAATCTGTCTGGGACCCACCGGAAGTGATGTCATGGCCAGAAGTGCCGTCATTGGGACGCCAGAGCCTGCTGCTTTCCTGAGAATGCAGCAATAAGTTGGGTTATTTCTCAGCCATTTTCCATTGGCAAAATGACTCAGAAAGGAAAAAAGAAACCCTATTTACAGCTTTGACACAAACAAAATAACCACACAGCCCTCCCCCTTTTCAGTGTCCCATCTTCCCACATTTTCAGTGATGGCTGTGCTAAGTGCTTCATGACTTACAACCTGCTCACAACCTACCTAAGTGGGTCCCAACTCACAGTTTGAGAAACTCTGAGCTAATAGATGTGCAACATGTTTACATCTGACACACCTATTTTTATCAGTGATTTGTGCTTGCATCATCCTAAGTTTTGCTGGCGGAATGTAAGCACCCCCGGTGCGTGTAAGAATTGGATCCAGGTCCTCTTTTTTCTTCTTTGGAGGTGGTTCATCATGTAGTGTTGATGGCTCCACTGTATTTCTCCTGTCAGGTGAAGGGGATCTTCTGTGCCTTCTCCAGTCAGACTCCCTTTCTCTTTCCTGTTTTTCTCTCTCTCTTCCTCTGAAGAGAAGAAAATATATTCCACACATTTAATGATTTTATCAAACAAGAAAATGCTAAATACGCTGTCTATAACATGCAAGCATTTGTATTTTGTTTCTTAGAAAATAATCAATCAATATTTATATACTGCTTTTCAACATGAAGTTCATAAAGCAGTTTACAAGCAAGATAACATAATAATTAAATGGTTCCACACCCCAAAGTGCTAAGAGACAGAGCATGAACATTAAAAATATTCACTTTGATCTTCAGGAAAAGTGGTATATACACATCTTTTAAATGAAATAAATAAATATTCACCTTGACTCTGTGTTTTTGTCCCTATAATGGCCTTTTTCACTATAATGCTCCCTATCAGATTTGTTGTGATCCAAGGAACGTTTGCCTTCTGGTGTCCGAGACCTTCCACGTTCCATGTATCTATTTCACAAGAATACAAAACTGTTTGTAACTATTTTAAAACATCGACATTGAATCACATGTCATGGCTTTGTGTGTGAGTGTGGCCACTACCTAACTCTGGAATCCATGCTTTGGTATCAAAGTTGTAATAGTAAGATTCTCATCTTTCAATCTGTACGAACTCCATGCAGCCTGACTCCTGGAAATTGCAATAGTTTTACACTGAACAAAACGAGAAGGAAAGGCTAGGCTGACCTAGACTTGCACAGCACTTCAGCAAGGTGGCTATATCATGTGGCCTCTCACCATGTCCTGGAATATTTACAGGAGGGCCACTGAAAGGAAATTAGGGGTGGGGGAGGAACATGGGGAAAAAAAGGAAGGGAAGCAGCATTTAATAAGTACCAGAACAGTTTATTGTGACAACCAACATAATAGGTTGTCTATGTTTATTTGATTATGACTTTTGTTTATGCCAATAAAGGTCTATGTATGTATGATAATCAACATGTTTCAGGTACATGTCTAGAAATCAACACAACAAACATCCCTTACCCAATAATCCAGTACCCAAACACTGCAATCCCATCTCTATTATAATACATGCAGCATCCCCAAATGCACTGTTTATAATGAATTTCAACAACTACATCAGAAGAATTAAATAGCTTTTACCTGTCTTCTGGAGAGGAACTTCTCCGACGAGGTTTGTAAATTTCTTTTCTTTCATGGCTGGAACCAGACTTTAATACATAAAAGTATTTAAATGTCAATACTAATCCTTACCATTATAAGGAAACTAGCTATTTCAAGGGGGGGCAATATTGGCCAGGATCAAAAGAATATGTACAGCTTTTCCCCCTTGCCACTGCAAATATCTTGCATGCCCTACAAAGCTGCGCCTCTAGAATGTGGTTCTCCCCAAGTTACAATATGCACACCCGCCATACAACTTGGCCCAAGCATATTATATGCAATCACAAACGTTCAGATAATATAATGTTTAATGCCTGGCTTCGTGTTCATATGTTGCCTTCTTTCATATGCTCAAGAGGGCTTGACATAGAACTGTTTACCTACACAGGTGTATATGGGTAAGAGGAGAAATATACCCAAAACTACATAGGAAAACAGAACACGTACATGGGAGACATGCATGCTTGGAAGTCACAGGGCAACAAATGTATTATCAACCCTGGCAATCTAATCAGTACAGTCACACATTTACTGTAGCCTACCATAACCCATGTCTGGGGCAATATCATGGGGCAATAAAGAATAGGAGCATCTGCCGGCTGGCCCTTCACCCTGATATTCAATTCTTTTTCACACAAAGGCCCCTGACTTCCAGGAACAGAGTAGCTGGACAGTCAGCATCTGCTCCTCCTCTTTCTGTATGCCCTTTCCCTCTGGCAGTGGGGAGCAATAAAAGCCAGCATCACGGGCTGTTCGCCCACATACCATCTCCCTCTGGGTCTTTATTTCACAAAAGGGTTTGAGGTTCCCGAGGCATGCACATTCTTGTGAATATAAACAATTAACACTTTTTTTTCTTTAAAAAAAAGAAAGAATATGACATGAAAATCCGTCTGGCACAGCAAAACAACCAAAAGGAGATGCTTCTTTCTTCCTTGAAAGAAACAGAAGCCAAAGGTATCAGGCCACTTACATTTACTTGGATCACACCGCTCTTCATTTTCGTTCTTTATCCACTTCAAACTCTAAATTTCTGCTTTCTGTACGTTGATCTCAATCAGGAGCTCTCGATTATTCTTCCAATAAAGAACAGTTCATCTGTAAAGGAAAAAAAGGAGTTCCTGAAATTACTGAAACAATATTTTGAAAATAAAATAGCAGCAACAAGCTAATTTATATTTGTAGTTGTACATATTCCGTACAACTAAGGGGCTTGCAGCACAATCCTAAGTATGTCCCATTGCGTCTAATGGGTCGTACTCCCAGGAAAGCATACATAGGATTACATCCTTAGTTTATCTTCATTGCTCTTGCTAGAAACATCACAATTAGCATTATTACTTATCACAGTTGTTGCAGTCAAATACCCTTGATAAGCAGGGAGAATGGTGGCAAGGGAGTTGCTGATTATTTTGTCAACAGGGACTTGCCAGGAGAAACTACCTGAGTGATGGGATGCGTTTGACCACATATTTAATAGTGTTCCATACCATGTAATGCCAGTTCTCAGGTCACTGCTCTGATACCCAACATATACTCAGTTGGGATCTGTAAATGGAGTGAGTTACCCCATATGTTGCACTATCAGTTTATGCCACTACAGTCACATCTCTAAGTCTCTCTTATGTGAAAAAAAAAGGTTAAACTTTGCCATAGTGAACTACAATGTATAGTCACCCCCAGTGATGTCATTCAGGGGGAACGGACCAGAACGGGCGTTCCGGATCCTAACGGGCTCCGTGGCTTGTTCCGGGTTCCCAACAAGTGCCAATCAAAAGTGAGTTCCTGTTCCTAAATCATTTGAATGACACCACTGGTCACCCCGACTGCATATTCGGGTGTGGGAGGCAGGGAATACGGCCTTGCTGCTACTGTGAATACATTAAACTGCAGATAGCAGTGAACCCTATACTTACTGTTGCTCCAGGCAAGCCCTTCAAACTGCTTCCTCTTTGCGCCTGCTTGTTAGCACTAACAAGCAGTAAGAAGATGAGTCGGATTAGAGGGCTGCCAATGGGAAAACAAAACAAAAACAGATAGGTGCAATGGGGGAAATTTGTGGATACCTGAACCAGCAGAAACTTAGTTTGCGGATAAGCAGGGGTGACTAGTAGGAAAACCTTCAAAAATACACTCTGCCGCAAAAGACAAAACAGACAAGTAGCTCATTCCTCTCCCCATCTCGGTTATAGCCCTAGCAGGTATCATCTCTAATGGTGAGAGTCATCCTGTTACTGGAACAGTCCTTTACCACCACCACTGCACATACTATGACAACGATGGCAAACCTTTCGGGCTCTGCATGTCAAAACTTCAGAAAATGCTTAACTTGATTCTACTGGCATGTCAACCCCTCCTCCCAAACAAAAGAGATAATTCTTTATATTCATTTATTTAAACAAACAAAAAATACAGTCCAATCATGTGTGGTGCTATGTATTATATAATGAAACATCAAATAATTACAAAAATGAAAAATGAGTAAAATAAACTCAGTTTTGGTCGGGTGTTGGTGAACGCTGGTGTGTCACTTTTGACATGTGTGTCATAGATTAGCCATCACTGTATTATGATATACTATATACCATGATACATCACTGCCCATATATTTATTTCACTCATCCACATACCCTGCAATAGTGAACACAACATCCCGTGTCCTAAATTTAGAAATGTTACAAAGAGCAACCATACTTTATAGATCTAGGTCCCAAGGTTGCTCTAGGTTCCTTTTTGGAAGCCTCATGATTTTTAGGGTGTCATCACTGACAGGGGGTGGAAAGAAAATATTTGAACACTGGCCATTTCAAATATCCAACAAATTCCCGTTCTCTAAGACCCAAACTACATGTTGTGTTTACCATGTGACAAGTAACTGAATTCTTGTTCAATTCAATTCGTCAATTCAATTTGGGGCTTCATTAAATTCTTACAATTCCTCTGTGCCCTCCCTTTAGACGTCCCACTCTTTCAGCTTGTTGGAGAACAGCTGGTGGGCCAGTACTCCTTTTCCCCCCAAATGACCTGCTAGAAAGCCATGTTGCAATGATCATCAGCTCCACATATCCCAACACTAAATTGGGAATTCATACCCCCACGTGTGTGTGTGCGCGCACACACACACACACACACACTTAACCCCTGCTAACTGGGCAAGAGGCACTTTTTAAGTGGTGTTCCTCTTATAATATTTAGCAGGGGGAGAGTAATTGTCCCTCTTCACCCCTGCGCAGTGTCTTTTCTAGTGGCTGTTGCTGGTGGTGTTCTGCATTTTTTTTTTTTTTAGATTTTGAGCCCTTTGGGACACGGAACCATTTAACTTTATTATTACTATTTGCCTGTAAATCACTTTTTGAACTTTGTGTTGAAAAGCAGTATATAAATACTATTGATACTGACTACTGATTGACAATATGTGCACTAAAAATATAAATATCAAACCACCATTACAGCTTGACAAACCAAAACAGGTCACCCTCCAAAAGAACAGATTCTGAAAGGCAAGAAGCCCCATTTTGGACAAAGCTTTCTATTCAACAGCATTTTTGTTGCTGGCCTAACTTCCACTGAATAGCAAAACACAATATTGCCAAGATAAGCAATGCGCAGTTAACTCTGAAATGACATAACTTTAGCAGAGAGCAAGAGAGGGCGCTCACATGTGTACCATCCCTGGTTAACAAGTTGCTCCACAGAATGAAAAGGAGGACAGTCAAGGAAAAAAAAGGGTCAGGAGCAAAATCTTTACTAGTTCTATGAAAAGCATATTGTGGCAGGGAAAGGGAAGAGGCAGCTGGCAGAATTCATAGAGCACCTCTGTGCTGTAGTAGTTACAGGACTGGACCATAACCTGGGAGTATCGGGTTCGCATCCCCGCTCAGCCAAGACGCTCCCCGGGCGAGTGACCACAGGCCGGACACCCGATATTCGCCACCTCAGAGGGTTGTTGTGAGGATCAGATGGAACTGGGGAAGAGGAAGGAAGAACGGGGGCCGCTGCTTCTGAGCTCTTGGAGGAACAGCAGGAAGATAACCACGTCACGACTAAAACAAGTTCAGCGTGGCGTTTCCTGGCTGAGCGCGTGTGCGTGTGAACGCACAAACACGAGCTGCAAAGGGAAATCCCGCCCGCGAAGCCAAAGACCTCACAGCCGCTCTCCCTCATAGCCTTCTCTGCGAGGCTGGGGAAAGACAAGCAGCCCGGCGTCGACCTCGGCGGGGTTTTCCCGCAGCGAGACTTTCGAGCAGCCAGACGCGTGTCAAAAGGCACAGACAGGCCACGGCAGCCGCAGCGCGCTTCCCTCTTCCCACCAGCCGCGTCTCCCTCGCCGGGGAGAGAAAAGAAGGATGGAATGGAGAGGACCTGAACATTTCAAGGGGGGGGGAGGGAACGAAATGGACCACCCCTCTTTCTCACCACTTACCTCCACCTCCCAAGCTCCGCCATTGCGCTCTTCCAACGGAGGCAGACAAGGGACAGCGCTTCCGCTCACGGGCGACCCAATCACAGAAAAGAAAAAAGGCGGGACTTCTGGTCGGAAGTGATTTTTTGAGTACTTCTCTCTCCTGGAGTTTTATTTTTCTGATCGAGACTAAGCTGACCGTAGTCTAAAAACCCGAACATGAAATCAGAGCTACACGATATCCGGAAATATTCCCGCTGCCTGCTACGTAAGGAAGATGTGACGTCACTAACTGCATGGGGGTGGTGGTAGAAATGTGCTTAGACTACAGTTCCCAAAGTTCCAACTGCGATTCCCAGCGCTCTCCGCGGTTGTTCACTACTGTGAAGCCACAGCAGGGGACTGTATCCAACGATGGTTTTTTACGGCACTCCCTTGAAAGAGGGCAGCCATCTGACAAAAGCGTCCAAGCCTCTTCCTGGCAAGATTTGTGCCCCTGTGGGGGCATCCACCAACTGGAAGAAACCTTTTTGCCAAGTGCGGGATAGGGATGAAGGGAAGCCTCAACAGCACTCAAACAAAGTAGGATGCTGGTAACCCACTGTACAAAGATGCAGGTTGGGCATCAGGCAAGATGGCTTTTGAGTGCAGCCAAGGGATTCGCCCCAATCAGCAAGACTTTTTGTATGACTGAACACCCATGGGAGGGATGAAAGAACAGGGAGAGGCTGGTCCAGAATTCACATGGGCTACTTGACAGAGCTGTCCCCAACCACCCAGAATATAGCAGGATACAGGCAACGAGCACTTCAGCTGGCATTTAACACCTTGCATTACTTCAAGCAGACAAACTTGGCTAGGAGGTTGAACCTTATATATCTATCAGGGCGCAATCCTAAACTGAGTTAGGCCGGCATAAACTAAGCCAGCAAAGTTTGGCAAGCACAAGGGACACTGTAAAGTATTTTTAGCTCACTCTTGGAGTCAGAGAGGTCAGCACACAGACATGAGCCATCCTCCCTGACACCTAAACACACTTTATGGTGGTCCTTGTGCTGGTCAAACTTTGCTGACTTAGTTTATGCTGGCCTAACTCCAGTTTAGGATTGCGCTCTCAGGGGGGGAACTGCCTGGGCCAATCATTGGGCTGGCACATGACACAGCTTGCCTACTACAGAAGCCCACCCATCTACCCCCCAAACCCTGCTCATGGCATTATTGCTGGCATCTGCTGGCATGGCTTTTGGTGTGTACATAGTAGTGGTGTGATAGGTTTCACTTGGTTGTTTGTATGTGGAGTTCTTCTGGGAAGAATACCTGCAATCAGAATTTTGAGAAGACAAATATTAACATCATGTCTTGCCACATGTTGGGAGGGGCAAGAGATGGTTTGTGCAAAATGCTCCCTTTGTGCACCAAGTGCCCTTTTACAATACTGCCCATCACCAAAGTTCTCCTTTGCGAGACCAAAGCAGTATAGATCTGTGTCCCATGTTTTCTCATCTGAATTGCTGTCTCCCAGACATGGGCCCAGGTAGGGGAGTCGACTTGAGTTCAACATTGGGGGTGCCCTTAGCCACGCCCCCTGGTGTAGCCACGCCCCTGACAGCCATGCTGATGTAGCCACACTTCCTGACGTAGCCACAGCCCCAGGCCTAGCCATGCCCACTCAGCAGTAAAATGGCACCTTCAAATCTCTTGCTTGCCCTGTGTTGCTCCCGCCATCTCTCACTTGCCCTCTGTCACTCCTGCCATCTCTTGCTCACCCTCTGTCGCTCCCGCCGTCATTTGCTTGCCCTGTCACTCCCACCATCTTGCCCTCGCCCTCTGTCGCTCCCGCCATCTCTCGCTTGCCTTCTGTCGCTTCCGCCACCTCTCCCTCACCCTGTCACTCCCGCCATCTCTCCCTCGCCCTGTGTCACTCCGATCATCTCTCACTCGCCCTGTCGGTCTCACCATCTCTCACTCGCCCTCTGCCACTCCCGCCATCTCTCCCTCGCCCTCTGTTGCTACCGCCATCTCTCACTCGCTTTCTGTCGCAAAGAAAACCAGTAAGCCCAGGGCCAGCCCCCCAGCCCCATCCTAGCCACAGCACACAAGCAGTGTCTGCTTGTCAGTGCCGGCAAAGAAGTTAACAGCCTTGTCTGTGTTCTCCCAACCCAATCACTTCATCCAATTAGCATGCAACAGGCGGGACCTACAAGAAATAAAAACCAATCCAAGGCCCATATTAGCCTTGTGACCAATGAAAAGGAGCATTGGAACGCATGCCTTCCAGCACTGCAACAAACTAGGAGGCCAAAAGGAATTTGGGTAGGTTTACTTGTGTGACCAGTCCAAGGGTTGTGCAGGCATGGGGTTGCTCCAATCTTTGTGGAAGGGGGTGGATATTGTAGACCCCAAAATTATTGTGGGTTCCCTCTGCCCCCTGGCACCTACAAAGTCGGCACCTATGGGTCTAGGTAATGGAGCTGCGGTAATGCGGCTGCCAAATGTGGACTGTATACTTTGCAGAGAGGAGTGTGGGGCTTGGGGGTACAGGTGATAAGATTTGCTGGTGGTGTTCCCTATGAAGTTACCTAGGCTTAAGCTGGGTCTGTTATTGGCATAGCATTTTTCCCGTGTTGGGGCTGTGCCCATCATCTGAAAAAGAGCTGGGATACGGCGTGCACCAACTTCCCCTCATCTTACCACATCCCTCTCATATCCCACCTTCATCTCCCTGTTTTGGCCTGTTTGCCCACAAGATTGTGCTGGCATCCATCCTACAGCAACACAGCATTTTTCCAATGTGTCGTTATCTGTGGTGCATCTATTGGTGGGCAGACTTCTACTCTAGAGGGCTGTTGTGCTGGTGTACAAGGAGATATGCTGGCTTTTGTTGGGTAGGATTGGGCTGATACACATTTAACAGCTGCTAAAATATAATTATATCAAATTCATAATACCAGGAGTGAATTTCCTAAAATCAAAACCTGCTTAGCATTCCAAAATGTCCTATAACCCAGCAGGTCCAAATCAATGTTAGTTATGACTTTTTAAATTGTTTTAACCACTTATATTTTTCTTATTTTAATTCAATAGCTAAAAGGTTATCCAAATACGGGGGAAGGGGGTAGAGAAAGAACCTTAGCTCAAAAAGCCCAATATCTGATCTAAGACAAGGATAAGAAGCCCAGGAATATAAAAGTTTAATGCTAACACAACAATCCTATCCAACTTTCCAGTACCAAAGCAGCTACAATGAGGCTCTATGGCCCACTGTCAGTGTGTGCTGGGGCGGGGGAATGACAGCAACATGATAGCCACAATCATGATGTTGCTGGCTAAAGAATGGGGCTAGGAGGACTTACTGCTGCCTGCTGCAGCATCTTATCTGGAGAGGTCAGGGAGCCCCACGGACCCCTCTGCAGGGCTCCCTAAGCTTTGGAAAACCTAACAAAAGATTGCAGCACACTTCTGGTTTTGTGATGGTAATCCACTGGATGCCATACCAGGCAGCAGTAAGTCCCCCAGCCCCACACTCTAGCCAGCAGTGACAGCGATCCCCTGCCCTGCCCCTTAAGGGAAACTCACTAGGGCTTTCCAGGCTGGGGCGTAATGATGCAGTTTGAAAACCCCTGTTTGAAAATTTTCCCTGACTTTGAGGAAGCCTCCGTGACTGTCCCCTGAGTGCAGGAGGCAGTGCACGCCCCACTGGCACGCCCCACTGGCACGGCTGCATCAGTGCTGGAATGCTGGATAGGATTGGGCCCGCAGTAATGCCAAAGCCTCACATCCTTCCAAGCAGCTGTTTTTCAGACAAGGGGTGGGCATCTTGTGCTGCATATAAATAGCATTTTCATCAGAACACACAGTGAAATGTTGGTGCCATTTTTGTCATTCTGTAGTCTTGCAGAAGCACAAACTAACAGCTGTCTCGTAGGAGGAGGAAATGTAATAACACTTTTTTTTTTCTAGGATGCTGTAGCTATAACCCACTTTGCTGATGAGGCAGCAAGGCACTTCTGCCCCAAGAATGCTACACTTCACACTTTCTTTCTGAAATGTGAGATCAAAGATGCTATGGGATACTTAAACCGTGTCCGGAAATCTGGCTAAGGAACAGAGGAAAAAGATTTGTTCACAAAATTTCTTTTGAGATGCAGGTGGCTTAAAATCTACCTATCTTTTCATTCTACTCCAATATCCTCCAATTATTGTGCTAGTATAAACACATTTCCTTGAGGTCAGCCACAGGAAAGCATTTCCCATAAAAGAACTGGCAAGTAGAAGGGTACCAAGCCCAGGTTCACAGACTTGCTTATCCACATATTGGGTTGTATCCAAAGCCAGTTAGTCATGACCATGTAACCAAGCATTGCCCACTAATACATGGGCTAGTCCCTGGGTGTGGGCCTCTTCCAGTTGGCTAGAGTCTGGCCAATATGTAAGCCAGGAATGCCTAAACCAAGGAACTGTGGGAGGAAAGGGAAATCCTTACTTCCAATGCAAATGACTTGATTTTTTCTGGTTTTCTCTTCACCCATAATCCAATCAAGCATAGGGGTTCCTGTGGTTTCCCTGCCACACTAAGGGCACAATCTTAACCTGGAGTTAGGCCGGTACAGTTGGGCAAGCAAAGTTTGGCTGGCAAAAGGGACACCATAAAGCACATTTGGACTACTCTTGGAGTCAGGGAGGATGGAACACGTCTGTGGGCTGGCCTCTTTGACTCAGACAGTGAACCAAACATACTTTACAGTGGCCCGAACATGCCCTTGCCCCGTGGAGGCTCCCCAGCGCACCAAAGTGTACTGGATATAGCACAGGCTCGCTGGCCTCGCTATTCCAGGGCAGTTTAGGATTGCTCTCTTAATTTCTGCTTTGGGCATTATCTGTTTGCTATAATTTGAATGCTTTATTTAATTGGATTGCATGTGTTGGAATATAAATATTATTTATTTGTTTGTTTCTACCTCACTATTCTGCTGCCAGGGCAGATGCCCAATGTGGCTTACACTTATTGGAGGGGAAAAAAAAATACAGTACATAAAAATAATAAAACAATAAAATAAGCAATAAAAATAAAATATAAATAAAAACAGTGTAAAAAAGTTGTCGGGGGAGGGCAAACTATTTACAATGCAGGTAATTATTAATCAATAATAATGTTCATTCTATGCTATAAGCTGCCATAACTGGGCAAGAGGCACTTTTCACGTGGTGTTCCTCTTATATTTAGCAGGGGGAGAGTAATTGTCCCTCTTCACCCCTGTGCAGTGTCTTTCTAGTGGCTGTTGCTGGTGGTGTTTTGCATATTTATAGATTGTGAGCCCTTTGGGACAGGGAGCCATTTAACTTTATTATTACTATTTGCCTGTAAACCGCTTTGTGAACTTTGTGTTGAAAAGCTGTATATAAATACTATTTGAATGAATGAATGAATGAATGAATGAATGAATGAATGAAAAGAGGCAGCACACATTAGAGATGGAAGGAATACTATGCTCTCCTCCCAGTAAAAAGCACTTTAGAAATTTATTTGACATGACCACTTACTAGGCTTGTGTGTTTGCATTTGCAAATAAAAGAAAGCTTTTGTAATCAATTAGAAACATTGTTCTGGTTTTTACTCAATGAATAATTCCTAGACAACAGAAAATTATTACCAGAACCTAATTTGGAAAGTTTTGAAATAACTGTAGCTGCTCATCTTATGCGTGTTAATTCCATGTTTTTTGAGGAAAGATAATTCCATGGGCAATAATTCCAATCCTAACTTCGCTGGGCCAGGCAGGTCAAGTTGCTTGTGCTGTGTCCAGCAGAAGGTAGATGCGGGCTGAAGCGGTAACTTGGAGTAAGGGGATTTTTGTCTCCTTTCCCAGTGTCATGTGCCAGCCACCCTATGGGACTACTCGGATCTGCGATTTCACAGATCACAGAAATCAAATCTCTGATTTCTCAGGGCTACTTGGATCTGTGCTGCACCCCCCCCCATCCTGGGCCCAATCAGCTTCCCAGTCCACCCTCCTCCCAAAAATGCTCCCTCCCCACCTCCATTCTGCCCTCCCATCACCCTCTCCCACTCTCACATTCTTTGGGGCTGGATCCAGCTCCTGAAAGCTTGTCCATGTGCTGGGTCAGCCTCCTCCCAAATAGCCAGCACATTAGCAACACTCGTGAACAGCAGGGAAACAGGCCTGGCTTGGCCATTTTGAGGCCCGTGCCTGTCTTTCCTCACCCCCCTCTGGGACCCTGGTGGTGAGAAAGTTTTCCCCTGGAGGCTGTTCGTTTGGCTCAAGTGGCTGGGGCAAGATAGAGGGGCCTCTAGCAGGAAAACCTCCCAAGGACATCTTCTCCGTACCAGGAGCTGTTTTGCCTCTGACTGACAAGGGGGGGGGGCTGGGAAAGCGCAGGGAAAAGTAAGAACAAAGACTCAGACTTTTGAGTCTTGTGAGGAGAGAACATCTTGCCCTCATCACACCTGGTTCTGTCCTCTGCTGGGTGAGTGATAGGTAGAATGTGATTAGACTAGGAGATAGGTGTTTTCTTGTTTTGCATTAAGCATCATGTAGTTATGCCATGCTTTGGTCTGCTTTGAAAGGCCTTCTTAAGCCTGTATGCTGTAACCAGTTGTGTCATTCAAATGATTTAGGAACAGGAACTCACTTTTGAGTTCAAATTCAAATGTTGAAAAAACAAACAAACCCGGAAGCAGCCACGGAGCCCGTTAGGATCCGGAACGCCTGTTCTGGTCCGTTCCCCCTGAATGACATCACTGGCTGTAACCTATAGTTTTAATAAATCATATTTTACTCCATGGTGTGCCTCGTGTGCTGGGAGCGGGGGTTAGCTGAATCCAGTCTAGACGCTGGGCTACACTACTGGTTGGGCTAACGTAATGCCTCCTGGGCCACTGGAGGTTGCTGGTGGCCCGGAGGGGACATCATCTCACGACTCCTGCGGGCAGTCTGGAAGGGCCAGGCTCCCGGGTATCATTATCTCGGGGGACCTGCACCAGCTCAACTCCTCATTTGGATTACACTCTCAGTCATCCTTGGAAGTTCTTTCAAAGATTTGCTCTTTGCCATTGTTTTAAACATTCCTATGCATTGTTACACTTCTGAGAATCCACAGGGGGAAATGTTATTTGTCCATTTTGTCAACAGTTTCCCTGTTTCTATGTAATTCCTTTGACAGACAAAAGAAGCAAAATCAATAATGTTTTTGAACTACAGAGGGAAAGCTGTTTCAGTTGCAATCGAAAAGCAGACAAAAAAATTGGGAGCTCTACTATATAGTTTATACTGTATATTTATAAACCTCCACTATATCCCCTCATTATCTATTTCAGTGTTATTCAAACTGTGGGTTGGGACCCACTTGGTGGGTCGCGACCTGATGTCATGTTGGTCGCGGAAAGCTGTGAGCAGCCATCTTGGAAACTGCAGACTTTACTCTTGTTCTATTCCTTTTCTGAGAGTTAACAGTTTGAATTTTCAAGTTAGGATTTTTTTATTATTATTTTTAGTTGTTTTTAGTTCACCGCTTTTACATAATATTTTGTCCTAATCTTGCTTTCTGTCAAAGATGTTTCATGGTTGTACAATTGCTGCAGTCCAAGAATGCTGTTTGAATTTCAGGAGTGTCGTTTCATTATGTTAATGATAGCACTTCCTGCTTGATGATGTCACTTCCAGCCGAAACTTCACTTCCAGGTTACTTCCAGTGGGTCCTGACACGAGTGCCATTCTAAAAAGTGGGTCCCAGTCTAAAAAGTTTGAATACCACTGTACTGGTCTATTTCTTTCAAAACTGAACAGCCCCATACAGACATTCCTTGTAAGGCTTGTGCTTCTACGAAAAGATATTTTGCTGCTTTGTTGCTGCTGCTGCTGCTGCTGCTGCTGCCTATGACAGGCCCCATGAGATCATGTTGCTGTATCTGAGCCTCTGTGACTTTTACCTGGCCTATGAAACCTCATTCTGCTCCCATGTGGTGCCAATGAGTTGTTCTGAGAAAAGTAGAAGGGAAGAGGTAATCTTTTCTAACAAAATCTTGATAGAATTGGATATGGCTTATGCACCTCCATTTCCTCCCCCTGGGCGAACCTCATCTGTGCCTAGATTGGAAACCACTGAGAGTCCCGTGCACACCATTCCTACAGAATAGGGTATGTATAATTCCTGACTTCATCTCAATACAGAACAAGGATCTGGGCCAGTGAACTTTTGGTTTCTTACCCCTCCAATTTGGTTGTGTTTGATAGAGACTGTTCGACCTTTCCCTTGCTACCTGTTTGCTGTTGGTGAATGGACAGCTTGCCAGCATGCTGTGCTTCACCCCCAAACAGGAAGTCCTGCTTGAGAAATGAGATTGCCTCAGCGATGGCCATATGTCTCTTTCGTTGCAGGCACCTGTTCACAGTGTGTTGCAGGAAAGGGGAAGTATGACTGACAATATTGGAGCATTTGCTGCTGCCAGCAAGGGACTTTTGTACTCTGGTGAGAGCACGAAGCATCACATCAAGGCAGTTAAAGCAACATCTCATTCAAGCGACTTCATGTACAGCCTGTTTAGTTGGCAATTTGGAATGACACGTGTTTGGAGTATGTAAATATAAAATGCTCAATGGACCACATGCCTGCTTTGTTCAGATGGGGAAAGGCTGGCTTCCTCCCAAATGTTCTGACAGCTTTGCTTCCCTTTGAGTTGGAATGTCTGTGAACGACATTCTGTAGCACCATGACTGTGGGCGCAATCCTACCCAACGCTGGATTGGCAAGGCGGCCAGCTAGTGCCAAATGGAACTTTCAACAAATCCAGCGTGGCTTGTGACAGTGAATAGAACCTACTTACAGTTCTAGGCGTCCTCCTAGTATGATAAGGGGATGCCCACTCATCAAGGATCTGGGAAGGGCATCATTTCTTTCATTTGACCCTTGATTTCAGGGGTTAAAACCACCGGTATTGCCTGCAAGGTGCCCTCCCCTGCAGAATACTCCTCATCAGACAACAGCTCAATGCTAGACTCACTCTCTGCTTTACTGTGGTGAAAACAAAATGGCGACTGCTTCACCTACGATAGTTAAAAATATTAGTGAATGGTCAATCATCCACCAAAGCTCAGGGACTGCTCATGCACACCCCGTTCCCACAGCAGAGGGTGCTGCCAGAGCCAAAAAAGAGGCGCCGGCAAATCTCTTGAGTTCACTGCTGCCACACTCAAAAGTGCAGTGAGACCAGTGGTGTCATCCAAATGATTTAGGAACAGGTACTCACTTTTGATTGGCACTTGTCGGGGTCTGCCCACCGGAAGTGACGTCATAAGCCAGAAGTGAGGTCATGACAGGAAGTGAGGTCATAGCCGGAAGTGAGGTCACGATTGTTGCCATGGATGTGATCATGTTTGTAATAACTTCAGCTTGTGGTTAGTGTTGATTTAACTTCTATTGCTTTGCTTTCTAGAGATGTGTATATACATATTTTGCTTCAACTGTTCCCCAGTTAAATAGCAGGCTAGACTGTACTAGATTGTGAGCCCTTTTGGGACAGGGAGCCATTTAACTTTAATGTTAAATGCAAGGAGCCGGCAAGGAGCAGGAGGGGGAACGGGCGACCAAAAAAAGACCCCGTGGGGGCTGGGGGGAGGCTGCAGGAGGAACCAGGATGCTGGATTTGCACGGCTAGAGGGAGCAGGAGCCCCAGGCAGCCTACCTTCTCATACTTGCTGCCGTATTCCCGGGTTTCCCTCGCTGCTGCTGCCGCTGCCGCCACCGCCTCCAGTCCTCTTGCTCTGCTGCTGCCGCTGCTGCCACCACCACGCTGCCTGCCTGCCTGTCTCCTCACAGAAAGTGCAGGCAACGGCTGCAGGCATGTAGTACGCATGCGCAGCTGCTGAGCCAACCAGCCGACGGGGCCAGCTTTGAGTGGGCGGGGCCAGTTCAACTTCTACGAACCGGTACTCACGTAGTGGTGTGTAGTGGGTGCATGACATCACTGAGTGAGACCCTACCCTCCTGGGCGCAGTGTGCTTTTAAGTCTATGGTGAAGCCAGTGATAATGAGCTGCTGCTGAAAATAGCAGGCTTGCAGCAGTTGGCTCGTCGCCGCCTTTCTCTGCTGCTCCTCTCCTCTTGCACACCCGTGTGTGCTCCAAGTAAGGTAAAGCACGGAGGAGTGGGGATAAAAAAAATCAGATTTCTGCTGTGGGCTGTGTGCTGTAGCGTGGAACATGGGGGTGCCGAGCTCTGTGAGGGTGCCAGACATTGGGGGTGCAGAGCACCCACAAAAAATTATTGTGGGTGCTGACAGCATTTCGGCACCCACATAGTTGGCACTATTGACTGCAATGGAACATTGGAAGACCTATGCAGAGGTCTGCCTCTGGACCCTTAGCATCTTAGGACCCTTATCCCATGATTCATACCCACACAGGGTACCAGTTAATTCAGCAACCCTGAACCTGCTGTGTGGGTTATTTGTGTCAGACTATTTGCACAATCATTATCACGTTCCTTCTCACAACAACACTGTAGCATATGTGATTTCCCATTTTACAGATGGAGAACTGTAAGTTTCTTGCCTGCTAATAGACTGTTGTCAATCAGCCAGCCCATGCTATTTTAAAATTGCACCGAAGCATTCTTCTTCCTTTTAAAAATGCACAATCCAATTCTGTCTTCAATTGCATCAGCATAAATCAGGGGTAATATTCCGATAAGCCACTAGAGCTACTCTGATAGAAAATCAGCAGAAAGCAAGGTCAGAAACATCAGAATTAGATGAGTCAAAGGATAAACTAGAGAATCGTTTCATTCCAAGGCACCGTTTCAAATGAAACCATTAACCATCTAATTGCTGTTCAGCTAGCCCCCAGGAGTGACCTGATGTTCCTTTAAGGACAAGCAAAGTCATGTTGCATTCATTTTAAATTTACTTAAAACATCACACTTAAACACTGAGATGCAAAGTAGCAGCAACATTTTATGCTATGTTACAGAACATTGCCTTTTCATTCGTTCAAAGAACATCTGGCTCTGCTGAGGAACATTATGTCCTGTACATATATTCGATTTGACATGACACGCTACCAGGTGGTGGGATCAAACACAACTTAGCACAACATGATTTAATTAGGTTAACATGGCAAATTCTATATTAAGGCATTTCTGTGTCTCTTCTGAGGAAGCCCACTAGTATTGGGGATCAAAGCATAGGTATTACATCTGGCAAACCAGTGATCCTTAAACTTTGTATCACCAGGGCCCGCTTTTTAGAATGACAATCTGTCCGGGACCCACTGGAAGTGATGTCATGGCCAGAAGTGCCAGCATTGTGATGCCAGAACCTGCTGCTTTCTTGGGCAATAAGTTGGGTTATTTCCCAGCTGTTTTCCAATAGCAAAGTGAATCAGAAAGGGAAAAAAGCCTATTTACAACCTTGACACAAGCAAAATAACCATTCACTCCAGCTCCCCTATTGTCTCCTCGGATCTGTGCCGAGGAGGCAGCGCAGTCTGAATCAGGGAACACTGACCGGAACGCTGACAGGAACGCAGTCTGAAACTGGAACGCTGACCGGGACTAACCTGTGATTGACAGCCCGTCCGTTCCGGTTCCACCGCCATCCCGCCCACCGCGCGGGCTGTCCTCGGATGATGTGCCCCACCGCCGCTCGCCCAGGCACCTGGCGCACACCCCACCCATCCCCCCAGCGAGCAGGCGCCCCGTCCATCATGGAGCGGGGCAAATGGCAGCGAGTGGGCAGAGCTAGGCCGGCAGAGCGTTCCGGCTACATGACACCACTGGGCCTATCCCATCTCCACCCCCTCCCGGGCCAACGTGCCTTACCCCAGCAGGCACCTTGGATTGCGCCCTCATTCATTCATTCATTCATTCATTCATTCATTCATTCATTCATTCACCTTTTCAGTCATTCCCTGTGCCCACAGGCATCCAAGGCAGTGTATAACATACCAATTTGCAATAAAACTATAAAACATTTAAAAATGCAATTCTAAAATTAGTAAGTTTAAACGACAATTAGCAGCATTAGATCTATAATCCAAAAATAGCAGCTGTATTTAACTTGCCAGTATCACACATTTGTAACAGCTTTCCAAAACAGAAATGTTTTCACCCGCAGGGAAGAAGATGGCCAAATAGATTTCTTTTGGTACACTATCTGATGACTTGTCATTCAAAAGTGTTTTCTAACATTAGCAGCTCACATCAAAGCTGCTGAAATAACCACTCATGCCGAGCACTCCTCACTGGCACTGGTAAGGAGGCTTATTACACATGGTCAGGTGAAGAAATATGGTAAGAAGCTTACAAACCTCATGCCCGCTTCCCTAAAAGTGGAATTGCTTTTTGAAAACAGAAATGATTTTTGGAAGCCTCTTGAATTAAATGTTTAAGTTGGCCCTAAGTCAGGGCCCAATCCTATCCAATTTTCCAGCACCGGTGCTGCCACAGTGCAGCCCCGAGATAAGGAAACAAATGTTCCCATACCTTGAGGAGGCCTCTGTGGCTTCTCCCCCACCGCAGGATGCAATCCACATCCCATTGGCATGGCTGCACCGGCACTGGAAAACAGGATAGGATGGGGCCCTCAGTAATTTTCACATTTTCCATGTTCGGTTAAACTTTTCCATGATAACCCATCTGCCAAGGAACCTCTATGCATCCGCATAGGAAACCCCAGTGCATTTTGGATTATTTTAATAATGCGAAGTGGTAAGCAAAGTGGATCATGAGAAGTAGTACGGGAGGGAACAAACGTTGAGAAATGCTGGTCTAGAAAGTGCTTTCGACTGGATGTGTGAAAAGCTGAGCCTGCAAGGCTCCTCCGCTGAAAAGCATGTGCCTACGGTGCTATGAAAGCAATCCCAAGCAATAACCAGATCAGCTTGCCCTTTTTCCTGGTTCATACACACTCACACATTGCTCTTGCACTGTAACCAATGCTAGTTAATTGAGGGCTACTTCAAAAGCACAGTGAGGGCCTGAACTGAAGTCCTCACATGCTTGAGCATACCGCCACATACACATCTCCCTGCACACTGCTGGCAAACCACGTGGATGATAGGTACTGAAAGCATCTTACATATCAACTTGTCAACATTTTTTAAAAAACTGGTGGAGTTCATGAATCCTTTACCGCTTTAACAAAATTCTTGCCAGTTAATCTCTGTGCATGCTTTCTGCATTTCTCAAATGCATTGTGCCGTGCGCACTGAGTTTTTACTGTCCTTGCAAAGTACAAAATGTCTTCTTGCCGAGTGAAGATAATTTTAAGTAAGCCTTTGGCAACATTTCTGAACAACACTGAGATCAGGGTAGGAATAAATATGCTTCACATCTGAAGTCTCTACGGAACTTTGAAAAAAAATGATGATTCAGCAGATAAAACTAGGCTAAGACAAGGACAGCTTGCTTCTTTAATTAAAAGAAGGCCTGAATGTAAAACAGAAAGAGAAAACCCTGGCATAGGATTCATACAAAGGCTGATGTATTCCTTCTTATAATAGACACACATATACCCTCATGAGTTAATCATGCAATCCTTCTGCCAAGTTACGTTAGAGGCAAACGCAAGGTCTGGATTCTTATATACAGAGTATTTATAAGACATACTTGTATTAGCCTTGGCTGAACCCTCAGGCTAAAGCAACCCTTCTACTTGATGGGAGTGCTACCTCCGTCCAAGTTTAGGCAAATTCAATCTACGGCTAGAGCAGTATTTTCCAACATTTTCATCTCATAGCCCACAGACATGGTGCTCAAATTGTCAAGGCACACCATCAGTTTTTTGGCAATGGACACAGCACACTATGTTGCTGGTGGGGGCTCCCATCCCTCAATGACCCTACTAATAAATGACCATCCCTGAAACATCCCAAGACACACCTGCAGACCATTCACAGCCCATCAATGTGCTATGGCACACTGCTGGAAAATTGCTGTGCTAAAGCAACTATGTGTTCCTTTTTACATCTGCCATTCCTACCAGGAGCTCAGTGGCATATAGAGGTTCTCCCATGCCTTCTATCCAAATTAGCATCCAAGGTGGAACGATCTTACACATTTTCAGACCATCCTTTAGACATCTTCTGCTAAATGCACTTAAATCTTTAATCAGGGTGGTCCAAGTGGATCCACCATCCAAATCCACTCCCAAATTCCAGTGCCTCTCATTCAGCCCACTGCATAAGAACAGATGTGGAAGGTCTTTCTCACAATAGAGGCACTATAGCTAGAGAAATGCTGCCCTCATGTGCTTCCGCATAAACAGGACTGTTTAGAGCAGTGATTTTTAACCTTTTTCATTTCACAGCACACTAGCAAAGCACTAAAATGGTGAAGGCACATCACCAGTTTGTTTTTCAACTGACAAGGTGCGGGGGGGGCACCCCCCCCAATGTCCCTACTAATTATTCTTTGCCAAGTTTCCGCAGCACACCTCAGGACCATTCGCGGCACACCAGTGTGCCATGGCACAGTGGTTGAAAATGGCTGGTTTAGAGACTTGGGCCCAACCTTTTCCAACGTGTTGACACAGCCACCATGTTCCCTTACCTTGAGGAGGCCTCTGTGATAGCCCCCACCACTTCCACAGAATGCACCATTTACTTTGTTGTCAAGGCTGCAGCAGTGCTGGGAAGTTGGATAGGATTTGGGCCCACAATTTAAGGGCGCCATCCTAACCAACTTCCCAGCACTGACATAGCTGTGCCAATGGACCTTGTACTGCAATAGCATCGTAGTCACGGAGGCATCCTCAAGGTATGGAATGTTTGTTCTTCTACTTAGGAGCTGCATTGCCCTTACCCTTTGCTGGAAAGTTGGTTAGGATTGCGCCCTAAGTCTCTCCAACCAGGCAGTGGCGTTTCTACAGGGAGGGCAAAGCTCTAAGTCTTGCAAGAAGCCTTACCTTGCAGTGGAAATCACTCCTCCCTGCACCATTTTAGCCAATCCTCACAGGGAACAGCAACATCTTGGTGTTGCTTACTGGCTACAGCAGCAAGGGAGAGGAGGAATTTACATGACAGGGTAAGGCTTCTTGCAAAACCTAGAGCTTTGCCCTCCCTATAGAAACGCCTCTGCAGCCAGGCAAGACAGAGTTGCAGTAAATATAATGACTGTATTTCTCTGTTTCTCTATCCAGCGGTATAGTGGTGCATTTTGAAATGAAAAGCTCTTCTCAGCAACCCCAATAGCCATACCCCTATCACACCGCAGGGGAGGGGTACCCAGCAGATCATGTTGTTTAGGGGCATGTGACCCAGGCAATCTCCTGTGAAACTGGGGTGCCAGGCTTAAGGAGGAGGGAACCAGCAGAGGCGCTTCAATAAATTTCAAAATAGGCAATACTGTATATCTCTGAATAGCAGTTGCTGCCTGGCAACAAGTGGGTGCTGCCTTCGTGTCCCATTTGTGAGCTTATGAGATGGGGCTCCAGCCATGACAAATTGCTACTTGCTCACAATTAGTCCTTGCAATACCATATCCCATCCATTCTGTGGGTATGCATAAATTAGACTCTGCAGAAGCTCCTGAACACCTCATATTTACTGAAAGGGTTCCATAGCAGAGGTTGAATCCAGTGGTGGAACCTACCTGCGCTAACAACCAGAACGCAGGAAGTAGCTACCGGGACGCACGGTTGATTGGCAGTTCCTCCGCGCATCCTCGCTTTCCCCGCGGTCCGCTGCCTGCCTGCCTGCCTGAAACCTCTGGCTGCGGGCGTGCAGGGCATAGGCACGGCCAGCCCCATTCGCATATTGCAGGGGCGCACGGCAGCGACAACTGCAGTGGGTGGAGCCAGCCCTTCACAGAACAACCGGAACAGCGTTCCGGAGTGTCCTGGCTACATGACATCACTGGTTGAATCCCACTAGGTTGAATGGGGCTGGCTCCCAAGGAAGTGCACACAGTGATACAAGATAGCAAAAGAGCATCATTCCATGGGAATCCCCTCCTCCACCAGCACCTCCAAGGATCTGGTTTGGGGGAAGAACAAATACCTGGCCCTCTGACTTGCCAAGCACAGTGTGCAATTTAATACAATGCAAAAAGAGAAACAAACTCTGCCAAGACCTCCCCTGAAAGCTGCTGCAGACAAGTGGAACTGTGGGGTCAATGTCTCTACTTCTCCTCCTGCCCACCAGCTCTCCAGTCATTTCCCTGCTGCAGCTCCAAGTCCTCCAACTGCATTTTTAGAGAAGGCAGGTTGCAGCTACATTCCCAGCTGGGATGGGAAGTCAAAGACAGCGGCCTGAGAGGAGGAGAAATGAGGTCCAGCCTGGGCAGCTGCCCACTCAGCTCCCTCCACGTCCTTTAGAGAGGCATGTAGCCCAGATACAAACTGCCAAAGCAATACGACCCTGCCTCTGCCTCACCTTTGCTCTACTCCTTGTGTGCAGGTGCTGTGGGAAAGTAAGAGGTGCACAGGCTCAGTGCATGAATGTGGATGCCATCTAATGGTGACTGGAGATATTGCAAGCTCTCTTTAAAAAAAAATTCTCCCTCACGATAGCCTGGACCCAATGAAGGGCTGGAGGGAGTCATGTCACCGCTCTCTGCTTGGTAGCCAAGTATCTGTGTTCCAGCAGGACTGAGCCCCTGCCATGTCCACCCACGATAGAGGCTCTCTGGGCATGGTTGCAAAAGCCTCACTCCATCAGTTTCCACATTCACAAACAGTTTGGGAGTAAGGCTACGGCTCTTACAATATTGATACAGGATGCTAACAGGGAATTCCAATCCTTGTAATTAGGGCAGTGCTGCAGAGGACTGGGGGACTCAAGCATTTTGTAAAGGAGGGAAGGCTTGTGTCCTTGTGTGCTGCCACCTGTGACTTTTTGCATTCTGTCTTCTGCTGCTTTTGACTGATATCCCACACTTTGCTGTAGGAACAACTCATTGAATTCCTCCATTTATGAAAGAGCAAGCTGGGAGCAGTCCCAGGTTCAGCTGTGTGCCGTCTGCTAACTTTTCAAAGCTGATTTTAAAGCAGACAGCAAGAGTCCTACAACACCCCCCCAGCTGATGTAGCTGTAAAGCTGGCTCAATGGCCTGCACTGGCCTGACAGCACAGGTAAGGTTGCACAGGTAAGGGTGGTATAGGGGCTTGGGGATGGTGGTGGGGAGACAGAGTGGAGACATTTTTGGGGTGGATCAGCAGAGGCTTCCTCTCCGGCATGTCCCTTCCTGGGCCAGACAGCTGATGTGGATCTGAGAAGCCCCATGGGGTGGCTGGAGCATTAATTGGTGCAAGGGGAAATATATTCCTTTTCCCCAAGGAGACCTCTATACTAGCCACTTCCTAACATGCACTATATCCAGTGTGGGCTAGGATAGGGCTGTGAGTGTTCTGTCCACGTTGGTCTTTTGAAAAATGGGACCTGAATGTGCAGAGAATGTCAAGGTGTCCAAATTTCCAATAGATGGTGCTATAACACCAGAAACCGACATCTTCAAGGCTTTCTGGTGATTTTGTGCAGAGTAGCAGACTGGTTGCATGCCAGACAAGGTCAGTCTTGTCCAAGGAACATCAGAGAGGGGGCTGGTTGTTCTGCTATCTTTTCTGCTTCCCCTATCATTGGCTGAAAGCAGGCACAGTATGAACAGAGAGATCACTGTGAGCGTGCTTGCAAACTCATACTCACAACAGAACTATCAGATGGGATTTACAGCCCATCAGGTTTGCTCCTCCCTCTTTGCCCCATTGTGCCTTGCTCTGCCCTTTTCCCAACCCACTCCTCTCCACTGTCAGGCCTGGCACAGGAGTCCAGACCTGGGTTACTTTTTTGGCTCTGGGAAAAATAGCCTTGGCATTAGTTGCACCTGTGTGCCAGGCTCAGAGCAGTGATTAGAACAGCTGTGGAAGCAGAGGCAGATCTAAGGGAGGGCAAAGCTCTAAGTTTTGCAAGAAGCCTCACCTTGCAGTGGAAATCACTCCTCTCCTGAACTGTTTTAGCCAATCCTCACAGGGAAAAGCAACATCTTGGCGTTGCTTACTGGCTACAGCAGCAAGGGAGAGGAGGGATTTACATGACAGGGTAAGGCTTCTTGCAACACTTAGAGCTTTGCCCTCCCTGTAGATCCGCCTCTGTGTGGAAGAGTGCGAATGTGCAGGCTTGCACGCATAGCATGACCGCACCAGTCAGGGCTCTGATTGGTGGTGGGTAATGTTGGGGATATATAAGGAAGGGTGTTACCTCCCATCAGCATGGGTTGAGGTGGATGGAGGGAGAAATGCTGCCCAGTGAAAGACCGGTTGCTCAGAGGCGGGACGGGACGGGAGCGTGCCCCATGGCAAAGCGACGAAACTGCGCCCCTGGCACATCTCCCCGCCCCCATGCGTCTCCCCACCATGCCTCCCTGCACCTGGAAGAGCTCCATTTCGGAGCGTTCCAGGCGCGCGGGAGGGCCAAAAAGTGCCCGGATTCCACGCAATGGCGCCCCTCCACCACCCAGCGCCCATGCGGCTTGCCATCCCTGCACCCCTCTGGATCCGCAACTGCGGTTGCTGTATGTAAAGTCTGTCTGCTGCATCCTGCTATCTGATTGTACTTCGGGAATTTGACCTTGGCATGTATCTGACTACTGAGATCTCTGACTAATACAAACCTCTCTACAAGGCAAAGCTGTGTGTCTGTGACTCCTTTACCTCTGTGCTGGAAGGCCGAGCCTCACGCCACTCTGGCGTCGCTTCCTCTGCGTAACACAGCTGGGCACTCTGTCTGACGTGCTCCAGAGTCCCGGCAACTGGGTGCTTCCCAGTATGGCAACTGGGACACTTCTTGTTATCCACCTCCACCACTACTTCCGCCAACTCCAGCTGTGAAAGCCAACAAAGCAGGCAATGTGCAGTTATTTTTGTCCACCACTTCTATTGTGAAGGCGAGTTCAGAACATGGCTGAAGTACCAGCCATGTGCCTTCTTTTTCTATGACACCAGCCTCAGCCTGAGAGAGGATGTCATTGGAGAACAATGGCACGGCACCCAGGCCGGCACCTTCAAACACCCTGCTGTGGCAAACTGCTGAATAATGTTCTTTTAGTCACGTGCCTGTCTATTGACTTCCTCTTTAATATTATATACAGTATAGCTTATTACAGCCACAGGAGATGCTTAGATGCCATTGAGAAAATACCCAGAATGGTGTCCTATCCTCATTAACAAAACTGAGAATAAACTTGATTATTCATAGAGATTCCTGAGGGTCCTTTGATAGTTTCTGGTTTTCGTCTATCTTAGAGTGCAATCCTAACCAGTGGTGTCATCCTCAAACGACGTTCCGGAACGCTATGTGAGACTTACCGCCTGATTGGCTGCCCGTCCGTGACATGTCGCTGCCTGCCAGCCTGCCGTGCGGGCACCCCTGGCTTCAGAGGGGGTGCCCGCTTGCCTGGGGGGCACGCTGGGTGCCTGGGCAAGCAGCAGAGGGGCGCGCCAACCGGAGGGAGCCCGTGCAGCGGGCGGGCAGGAAGTGACACATCACGGACAGCCTGTCAATCAAGTGGTAAGTCCCGTCTAGCGTTCCGGAACTTAATTTGAGGATGACGCCGCTGATCCTAACCAACTTTCCAGCACCAGGGTAAGGGCAATGCAGCTTTGGGGTAAGGGAATAAACATTCTCTTACCATGAGGAAGCTTCGGTGAGTACTACTCTACTGCAAGATACAGAACACACCCCATTTGCACAGCTATGCCAGTGCTGGAAAGTTGGTTAGGATTGTGCCCTCAGTCATGTCCACATAAAAAGTGAGAGATACTATTGTCACAGGTAGTGCCTGGAGGTATTCTGACTGCATCCACACCTGATGCTTAACTGCTCTACTTAAGTCCTATGAGGAGCTGTCTTAAAGCAAGTCAGACCAATTGTTTAGCTTTGTGCCACCAATGTAGCCCAGCACCAAACTTTCTAGTGTGCTGCTTACTTGGTCTGGCTGTTGAGAACCTTTAACTAAAGTTACTGTGGATTGACCCATAAATATTCGTTACCAAACATGTACTCTACCACAGATGTCTGAGATCTCTTTAAGGATGCAATCCTAACCTGGAGTTAGGCTGGCATAGTTAGGCTAACAACGTTTGGCCAGCACAAGGGTCGCTGTAAAGCTCGTTTGGACCACTCTTGGAGTTAAAGTATGGTGCAAGTCTGTGTGCTGGTCTCTCTGATTTTGACAGTGGTCCAAACATACTTGACAGTGTCCTTGTGTTGGTGAAACTCTGCTGGCCTAACTGTTCCGACCTAACTCCAGGTTAGGATTGCACCCTAAGCCTAATGTGGTTTGGAGAGTAGAGTGTGAGACTCCTAAATGCTTCTTGTTTCTGTTCCTTCTATATGTTGTTTGAATTTCTGGGAATGGATTTCTGTATGTATGCATCTCACTGGGTGCCTTCTTAATTCCTTGTAGCTGAATGGGTGAATATGTTGTAGTGGGAGTGATGCTATCATTTCTATAATTTGTGACCTGAGATTACTAATGCCCCATGCAGATGATCCTCCTTCCATGCTTTTGCTCAATGAATGCATGGGGTGGTGGAGGGGAATCACACCACTGGCCATGATTCTGCCATTGGTGGCCACCCCAGTGTCCATGCATGCATGGCTTCTGCGAGTGGACTCTATGCATGTACAGTGAGGGCAATCAGAGAGTCTGATCATATGGAAGAGCCTACTGTGCATTTGCAGATGAGCATGCGGATGTTGGGAATGTTGGGAGACACTCTTGCCTCTCCTCACATGTGCTCTGCATACCCACTGGTTCACACACACAAAGTGATCCCAGGATGCTGTAAATTGTCATGATGAATATTGTAAGCCACCTTTGGTTCTCTGGAAAAAAAAGAAGAAGTTGGTCTGCTTAAAATTAAAGAGAGGTGCGCATCAATAAAGTCCAACATGTGAAGCGGTCCTCATTCATCTTGGTGTGCACCCACTGGAAATGGCTGCTGGAAAGCACTGTGTTGTTTATTCAGTTAGCAGGTGTCTTGCTCGGTCACTCTTCTCAGGTTGCTTACACAAAAGAGGCAAGAGCTCTTGTTGTGGCTGCTGCTTTCCATCATGTGATTACAAAAATGACATTGGCTGTGATATATTATCCCGCATTAGGAACAATCACACATTTTACAAGAGAGGCTCAAATGTGCTTTTAAGTGTTTTGTGCGAAAACACTTTTGGCTTCAGTGGAGCAGCCCAGACAGCAAAAGGCAAAATGGATGGCATTTCCTCTTATCATACTTCTGCCGGTAGATTCTCTTGAATGTGGTCCCTCTTCAAATGCTCACAAGAAATGACAGTGGCACGGCTCACCTTTAAAGCGGCACAGAATATCCTTGGCAGGATTTCAGTGAATGCTGCAATCGTTTCTCACACAAGGCACAAGGGCTGCCTGTCATGATGGGCATTTTCCAAAAGATGGCAGTAATTTCTGTAAGCAAAGCTTGGGAACCAAAATCTCTTTCCCACGTCTTCCTGGCTACAACTTAATTTATTTTCCTGACACCTCTGCATTTTTTCGGGTTTGCGGAAAACGCCTCAGGTTGCATTTACACACAAAGGCTGCTGTGTGGATCAAGCTGCACTTGGCTCTTTTGTGAGCTGAAAGGTGTCAGGGAACAGCTCTCTCTGTGCACCCACTCCCTAATTTGGGGGGCACAGGAAGCCCTGCGGAAGCACGTGATCCATATCTGTTTCACAGCAGACGGCGTGCAACACGTTTCCCAGATCTAAAAATGGATCCTCATGCTGGATGTATTGAGGGAGAAAAAACGCATTTTGTTCGAATGCTGGCAGAGCTTTCCAGGCTGTTACAAAAATCCATTCAGATTATAAATGTGACATTTTAGCTCCACATTCAAAGGCTGGTGGCTTGACGGTATGTTCTCACTTGTTGTCATTTGGGCAGGCTTCAAGTATGAAATCTCTTAAGCTGTCAACTGTACTGCATGTCAACCATAAACTACAATCAATACTGTTGCATGTCATCTCTCAAATACTAATACCATTACCTGTCAGCTACCAAATACTGTCCAACGAGGTTAGGCATCCCTTATTCGAAGTGCTTGGGACCAGAAGTGTTTTGGATTTTGCATTTTTCCATATTTCAGAATACTTGCCTATTTTTAGATTGTGAGTCCTTTTGGGACAGGGAGCCTGTAAACAGCCTTTTTTTTTTTTTTTTTTTTTGCCTGTAAACGCTTTGTGAACTTCTTGTTGAAAAACAGTGTGTATTACACACACACACACACACACACACAAATTGTTGTGTATTATATACGTATACACATACATAATGAGAGATCTCATTATGTATATAAACATAATGTATAAACACAAAATTCATGTATGTTTCAAATACTCTTTATACACATAATCTGAAGGTAATTTTATACAATATTTTTTTAATAATGTTGTGCATGGAACAAGGTTTGTGCATGAAGCACAGTTTGTGATTTTAATTTTTTCACCAAAAAAGTAGTCATGTTAGATCTGAAAAAAAAATTCCGTATTTTGGAATAGTCCATATGTCCAAATTTTGAATGACGAGTCCTCAGCCTGTACTAAAGTTGCGATTCTACCAATATCAGTGGGCTGGTTCAGGTGATACTTCACCCAGTTTGGACCCATAAATGTGGAGGGGAGCAAAGGCATGTCTGCCCTCCACACCTGCTAGACATATACAAACAGACAATTTTTAAAATAGTTGCATTATATTTCTATATACTTGTAAGCCACACTGATTGTCTTTGTCTTACATGAAAAATATGTTTAGCAAATTAAAAACAAACAAACCCTGAATAATGTTCCAATACAACCTCTGCACATAAAATCCAGTGCATGTAGGCTGGAATCAATTAACCATCTTCAAATGTTATGGCCCCATGTGGAAAACCACAGATACTGAAGGCAGGATCAGCACATTGGGTGGGCATGCTCCCAGTCTTCTCCACATGTATGCACCAGACCAGGATGATGTATTGCACCAGTGTGACCCACTGTGAAATATAAAATTGTCAAATATAAAATCCTGTCAAATATAAAACTCAACTGTGGCCGGATGTCAAGCATAAATGGAAAGGGTAGCATCCCAAATAGTGCTCCCACATACCCAGTTCAGACATGTCATGTAGCGGGTACGCGGGGGTACGCGAGTACCCGTTCCTAGGATTAGGGCTAGCCCCGCCCATTCGCCCGCCCACTTGTCAACTCCGTCAGCGCTCCGCTCTGCCCCCTGCAACGTTTGAATTGCCTGCACGTTTGAGTTGCCTGCACGTTCTCAGAGCCAGCCAGCCAGGCAGGCAGGCAGTGGAGCGAGGGAGACCAATGGCAGCAGCAGCGTGAACAGGTAGGCTGCCTGGGGCTCCCTCCCGAGGAGGCGTGGCGGTTCCTTGGGGGGGAATCGGTAGCCCATGCGGCGGCCCCGGGGAAGGCCTGGGACTCCCGGGCCTTCTCCCAGGTCGCTGCATGGCCTACCGAGGAGGCACGGCGGTTCCTGGGGAAGGTTCCTGGGTTCCGGCTATGACCTCACTTCCAGTGGGCGGGCCCCGACACAAATGCCAATCAAAAGTGAGTACCTGTTGCTAAATCATTTAGATGCCATTACTGACCCAGTTCCCTCTGGGTATGGAAGCTTCCTCTGTTCTCAAAAGGAGGTCTCAACAGTCAGAATGCTACTCACTATGTCTGACTCAAATTCGTAGGATATACACTGACAACCCAACCCTTGATGGAATAGGGAGACCAATGCATGCCTGGGCTGCCCGGGACAGGGGTTAAGATCTGGCATAAGTGCCAGATCTTGGAGAGTCTCCCAGGGCCGGTCTGCCCACGGACCTGCCCTGCCCAACCCCATTCCGCCTTCCCTCCGTCCTCTCCCCAAACCCCTGCTTACTAGGGGCGGTGTGAAGACTGGATGCGGCCTCCGTAGGCCAGGCCGACTCCCAAGGTGGTGCAAATGTGCCTTTCGGCATGTTTGACACAGCACTGGACCAACAAAAGAGACTTGTGCTGGCCCAACTTGGGGTTAGGATTGCACCCTGAATAAAGTGGACTGCATGGCTGGAATATATGTTCTGGCCCTGCAATAGGATTAGGCTGGAACAAGTCTGCCAACAAAGGACTTCATTTCCTTGATTAAACACAACAGAATGTCCTTGATGCACATGGCTGTTTGAAATGGGGGACTGTGAGAATTCTGACTGCTCCCGGAGGGAGAATTACACATGGTGTAAGAGTCACGGAAAGAGTGCTGAGGGATAGAGCAGTCTTTGAGAATAAAGAAATGGAAGACTCCTGGAGGATTTAGGGCAAATGAACCCTCAGTCCCAGATAACTATGGAAAGCAGGTTAGGGAAGGGACTCTGGGAACACAGAAGTAGCTGCACTTCAAAGGAGTGTTAAGAAAAACCTTGAAAAAAATGGAAATGCAGGTGGTGGCAGATTTGGAGCTGAAAGGGGAAAAGCAAAAGCTGGCACAGCTGGATATGAACTTTGATGTTAGATTACATGAAGTTTAAGAAGAATTGATGCTTTTAAAAAGAAGCAGCCAATGGAGATGCCAGACGGTGAGGAGAAAGGTGAGTGAGGTCAGGACCTCCTGTTGTTTTAGAACCAGAAGCCTGAGAACCCGTCACCTCTGTCGGTGGAAGAGGAAGTTATTGGGGCCATGAACTGAAATAACTTGCGGGCTGACAAGTCATGACACAGGGCAATTGGGCTGCAGAGTGGCTGCAGATTTTGGTAGCTGTTATTCAGGATGTGACTCTCATAGCACTTCTGTCTAGGTTTACATATCAGTCCTCAGCATTCATATGGATTACAAGATTGCCACAGAGGACAGTTGATGGAATATACTATGAAATGTGGAAAATCTGCACTTCATGAACTTCCTAGGTGGCCTTACCCAAGCCATTGTTCCTCCAAGATCTTCAGTATGGGGAGGGGGGTAATAAAACTGAACAACCTTAAAGGGTCATCGTAGATATTGCTTAAGTCAAATCCATACATTAGGGTAGAACAGAGAAATGGGTGCCCCTGGGGTGTGATGGGAAAGATCTTTGTCCTTTGGCCTGATCCAGTGGGGCTCTTCTTATGTTCTTACAACATAAGAACATAAGTATGTTCTTATACTGTATTAATTATGGAATCTCCACCATTTTAATTCCACTTGCAACAACTTGCAGTATTTCTGCAATATAAAAGGCTCTATTGCAATGGTTCCCAAACTTTTTAGCATTGGGACCCACCTAAAAGTGTCACTTTACCAGCCACTCAAGCTTCTGTGGCTATAATGGTGATTGGGCAGCAGTGCTCCTCCCAAGTAGTAGGTTATTTAACCCTTGATGCACATAGCCTAATCTACCCTGTGAGTTTAACGAACTACGAAAAATTGGGTCGCAACCTATTGGTGGGCCACAGACAGTGGTGGGATTCAAATGAATGAACAACCGGTTCTATGACGTCATAGCCGGAGCCAAAAAAAACCCGAAGCCAGCCGAGGTCAGCGAGTGGGCGGGGCCCGGCCATTTAACAACTGGTGCTATAGAACCTGGGCGAACCCCCTGAATCCCACCACTGGCCACAGACCCACAGTTTGGGAAGCACTGCTCTAGTGTGAAGCCAGGACGTGAACCCCAGGATCAGAAAATTAAAGAAATTTGATCAACTAATGCAGAATCGAGCATCTGAGAATTAAAAGAACCATGTTGAAGTCATCAAATAAATCAAGCTTTGTTCGCAACAGTCCAATCATTTGTGTAATTACCTTTCGGTAAGACTTTACAGTTTGTTCCAGTGGAATCTGTTGTCTGTCCTTTTGGAGCCTTGGATCTGTGCCAGCAAAATCTCAGACACAGATCTGAGCATGTATCTGAGCTACCCCACCATCACCACCACCACCACCACCCAAAGCAGGCCAGCTTTCCACTGGCTGGCCTGATCGGAAGGGGACTTAGGATGCAGCCTACCTGCTGCAGGCCAGTCCCACCCTCCTCCTGGGCCTGGTACCCTGCAACGGACTACCCTCCCCCCACCTTAGGCTGACATGTGCTGGCCTAAGGGCACCTTAGGATTGTTGGAGTTGGGACAACTCTGTCTGCTGTCTAGAGGGGGCACTCTAATGTTCAAGAGGGAAAAAGTCTGATGTCCTGTGATTTGACCCCTCTACCTGTCCCTCTCTGTGATACCTGCAGAGGGTGTGGCCTTGACCTTAACTTCCTTCCTTTGCACCCTGAACTCTGTCCCTTTTGTATCCTGACCATCAAGGTGATAAGAAATGCAAGGAGGGGCTCTCTGCCCTCTTGAGCACACTTCCATGCATGGCGATGCAGCTATAGGGCATTGCCTTTTCTAAGTATTAGCTGTACCTCTGATCCTAATCAGATGCTGTAAATATGCAACCAATGGAACTGTGAGTAAACTATTTTCTTTTTGCATCTTTACCAAGCCTCTGCCTGTGTCTTTTGTTATTAGCAGTCAGCCTGGGTGAGGGAGGTTCCTGTGGGGTAAGACAAAGGGGGAATCTGCTGCTAGCGAAACTCTGCTTTCCCCTATCACCAATAAGAAGTAATTCCAATAAGGATTGCACTCTGACTGTATAGCAGCACGGGCAGTCTAGTTAGGGTTAGGCTGCCCATTATCCCCAAATATCAGCATAGCTAGCTGTTCATATAACTGTTCATAGCTAGCTGTTCATAAAGCTATAACAGCCTTTTTATTTCAAAAAGCTTTTAACTGTTGACAGGCTGGCTGGCTGGCTGGTTTTATTTTTATATTTCATATTTTATGATCCACTGGGCTTGTTTTTAAATTCTGTTGTTTCGTTTTAATTTTTGTTTTATTGTATTTTAATATTGTTTTTAAATTGTTTTTATGTTAAGTTTTTATATTGTTGTAATGCCGCCTTGAGTGCCTTCGGGCAAAAAGGCGGGGTACAAATTCAATAAATAATAATAATAATAATAATAATAATAATAATAATAAACAGGACTGTTATTTCCATTCGTTAAAGTGACATGGAACATTTACAGGGACACAGGCAAGTCATGTAACATGTTTTAGATGATCGTCCAGATAGTATCACTTCTATTGCACAACTGGGGGGATTCTTTTTTCTTTTCTTTTTCCAGGGTATCCAGAATGTTTCCAACTAGTGGTTCTAATAAAAGTGTGACCCTTGTTCCCTTTCTGTCGAAGAGTGGCAGGCTTTTCAAAGTTATGCAATATTCATAACAGGAGACTCTACAGGAAGAGGGGGAAAAAAAAGATCAACTCTGCTAAATTAAAAATTTAATCAATCATCTTAATAGATTCCCATTGAGGAGTCTTTGTGACTCTGAGATATAGTCTGCCAAAGATAAGGCTGTCTTCTCACATTTCATCATTGCGTTGCCGCTTGACTGGCTGGCAGTTAAAATACTGGCAGCTTAATCCTAATTTCTAAAGCAGTGTCAACAACTATTTCTTTCCTTGGAAATGATACGACAGGGCCACTGCTGATTTACAGCTCTGAATACCTCTCTGCTCTCTATTTTACACATTGTGGACCTTAAAAAACAGAAACAACTCAACACAGAGAAAACCCAGAAGCAGCATCTCCTGCAGAGTAGCAGCATCCTTCCTGATAATGATGGAAACCCTTTCCTCATTAATGCAGATGCATCCTAAAAGTCAGCAAAACACATGCCGGCTCAAATGTCTGTACAGTTCTACCTGGGACACTATACAAAGACCAAGTCCTCAGTGGAGTGGTCAGCATTGTGTCTGGGCCACAAACAGTGGTGTCATTCAAATGATTTAGGAACAGGAACTCACTTTTGATTGGCACTTGTCGGGAACCCAGAACCAGCCACGGAGCCTGTTAGGATCCGGAACACCCGTTCTGGTCCGTTCCCCCTGAATGACATCACTGGCCACAACTGTTTTTTTAATTAGTCTCCATCTGCCCCATAATTGCTTCAGGTGCTTTGCCTGAACTTATGACTCGATTTATAGCCCAGTTCACAGGCTTACAGGTTAGTGATCTCATTCGTATAGGTGTGTGTGTGTGTGGCTTTCCAGGGAGTATTCTTCATTGAACGCAATGGAACTTGCTTCTGAGCACACATGCATAGTTGCACTGTTATAAGGTACTGTGTGATATGGAGTTTCCCCATGGATATGTTGCGAGGTTAAATTCATACAATTCTTCTCCCACACACAAAAATAGAGAGAGAGATTCTGGTGTATGTGTGTACTAACCTCTCTGTGGAGGATCAATGTCACACACATGCACACCTTACCAAATGGCGTTCTTAGGGGGGAAATTCTAAATTTTGCAGGAGCCTGAGCTCTGGTGTAAATCAGCCCCTCCCCCTTGCCTTCACAGCCATTTGTGGCTTGGAGAGCAAAGCCACAAATGGCTCTAAAGGCGAAGGGGAGGGGCCACTTTACACAGGAGTACAGGCTCCTGCAAAACTTAATGTATTGCCCTCTTCTAGGAACGGAACTGACCTTACTTGTAGTGTAGTAGTGTTATTTGTGCTTGTTAGTATTGGTTTTCTATGTGTGTACATGCAAGGAAAGCCACAACTAGAGGCTGCTCTGCCATACCTTATGTACCTGTGGAAAAAGTGTGTGTGTGTGTGTGTGTGTGTGTGTGTGTGTGAGAGAGAGAGAGAGAGAGAGAGAGAGAGAGAGAGAGAGAGAGAGAGAGACTCTGCAGGGGAAGTAGCCCATAGCTTAGGAATGTTGCATATTTGTTGCATACAAAGAATCCCATGTTCAATCCTTGGCATCTACAGGTAGTTCTGGAAAAAACCCTTGTCTGAATTCCTGGAGAGCTACTGCCAGTCAAGCTAAACAGTTCAACAGTCAGAGTGCAATCCTAAACTGGAGTTAGGCTGGCATAAACTAAACCAGCAAAGTTTGGCCAGCACAAGGGCCACCATAAAGAGCATTTGAACTAATCTTGGAGTCAGAGAGGATGGCTCACATCTATGTGCTGGCCTCTCCGAGTCCAAGAGTGGTCCAAACATACTTTACGGTGTCCCTTGTGCTGGCCAAAATTTGCTGGCTTAGCTTATGCCGTCCTAACTCAGTTTAGGATTGTGCCCACAGTGGCAGACCCAGCCGAAACTCCGAACCGAGTCAATGATCTCTGCCCCCTGTGCTGCCCCCCAGTTCCCCCCACGATGCCACGCTCCATTTCAGAGCTTTTTTTAGTGCAGGGCAGGTGGGCAGGCCGAACGGCACTCATATGGCTCACCTCCATGTCACATGGCTCGCCTTCACCGGCAGCGGCTTGCTCTGCTGCCACTTCAGACCATGTGAGACCTGGAGACCTGGAGACGCTTCAGACCTGGAGCCTCCGTTAGGCCTGCCACTGGTCAGATTCTGTTTCTGTATTCACAAAGTTTCATACATGAAGCACACCTCTCAATGCATGATGCGATCCTGGTGCCAAACGGGAGACAACCAGTAGTGTCATTCATTAACCAGGAGATGGAACGCGAGGCGGGACTTACCGCCTGATTGGCTGCTCGGTTCTGACGCGTCGCTGCCTTGCCGAGCGCCGCGTGGGCACCCCTGGCTTCGGAGGGCATGCCCGCTTGCCTGGGTGGCGCGCTGGGTGCTCAGGAGAGCCGCGGAAGGGCGCGCCACCCGGAAGGAGTCCCCGGGGCGGAATGGCAGGCGGCGACGTGTCACGGGCTCCCTGTCAATCAAGGGGTAAGTCCCGCCTTGCGTTCTGTCTCCTGGTTAATGAATTACACTACTGGAGACAACCCAAGGTGGATCTTTTGACTTTATGATTGGGCACATCTCTATAGTCTTCTTTTATACATATATATGGATTACAAGATTGCCACAGAAACATTGTGAATGCTTAGAATGTGTAGCTTTTTACACACATTCATGTTGCAAATTCCTCATGCTAAAAATATTTGCTGTCATAGCATGACTATTTTGTCTTGTTTCCACTAGATTTCCCTGCCAAGTTCATTACCATTGAGATCACTGAGTTCGTTTTTTTAAAAATCCTACTATGAAAACTGTTTTCCCTCTGTGAATGAAGTACCACATTACATGGTACTGTGATTTCTAGTTGTTTAGTGAGCCTTTCATGCAATTGTAAATCCAAGAAAGAGGATTAAACGTGTGTGTGTGTGTGTGTGTGTGTGTGTGTGTGTGTGTGTGTGTGTGTTCTTTTCCGTCTCACATTCTTCATTTCATGCTCAGAAAGTGCATAAAGCATAAGACTGAGGCACTGAAGGCCCTACCGGAGGATCCACAATACTGAACATCCAATTTCTCAGCGAAACAAGTCATGCTAAGACAGCAAAATTATCCAAGATACCAACAGTGCAAGCCTAGGAATGTCTACACAGAAGTACGTCCTATTGAGTTCAATTGAACTTACTCCCAGGTAAGTGTATAGTCACAATGGTACCTCATTGGCTGCAAGGCAATTCGATTAGGAAGCACAGAGCAGTGCCTTTCCTCTGAAAGGATACTGGGAAGGAAGCCAAGCTCTAAACCGTTTCATCTGTGTTTACAGCCTGCCCCCCCCATGCCGCAAGCAGAGAGATGTTTCATAGGCGTGAAAATGTTCATGAAGCTCAAACTGTGTTAAGCAGTACTTATAGCACTGACTTTGGGCTGGCAGTCGCATGGGCTGAGACAGCTATTTGACAGCTCACCTGCACGGTTTGACGTGTTCCCTGACAGCATTTTGATATCTGATCGCACTGATTCAAGGAGAGATGAGCTGGACTGATTCAAAACTCAAACCCCACAGCACAATCATTCCAATGGTGGCAGCTGAGTTTTGAATCGCCTGAATGGTGGCTGTTGAGCTTCGATCCATTCCAAAGGTGGCAGTTGCACAAGCACATCAGTTTATGGCAGTGCAGATATTTAAAGTTGGTTGAGGTGATTAAAACTGTTGCTTTAATGGTGGACTGAGGTAGCAGGTCTGAGTAACTTCCTTGGGCAAAAGAAATTTGCATTGGGCCTTTTTCTGAGAGCCATAAATCAATGTTCTGCCATCACAACACAAATTAGGATGCAGGATGCTGAGATGTATATAGACAGGGGCAGTCCAAGGCATCCTACCACCTGAATCTACCCTCAAATTCACTCCTCAACCACCATGGTGCCTTCACCTCACCACCTTTGTCTTCTTCCTCCTAGTGTCTCCGGCCACTTTTCAAGAAGTTGCAATCGAGCTGCAACTTCCACATGAGGAAAGCCTCCCATTCCCCACCCTCATCTTGGATGTGCTTCAAGCATGCGAGACAAGGATGGGGCAAGTGTTTGCACCATTGGTGTGGCTGCGGACTAGGAGAAAAAGCAGGTGCGCACAGGGTGTGGTCCAGTGGTGTCATTCAAATGATTTAGGAACAGGAACTCACTTTTGATTGGCACTTGTCGGGAACCTGGAACCAGCCAAGGAGCCCGTTAGGATCCGGAACGCCCGTTCTGGTCCGTTCCCCCTGAATGACATCACTGGTGTGGTCACCCCCAACCAGCTTGTTGCCTCCCCAGCCTGACACAAGAGGTGATGAGTTAAGCCACTTTCATGGTTGGGGCAGCACTGAATACAAACAAGGAGCTATCCCAAGCTCAAGGTCTTATTCAGTTCACACCAGCAAGGCTCTTAATTTATACAGTAAGTAGAGTCTAAAAAGGTGAGGCACAGGGATCCCACTCCACATTACACAGTCTTTTGCTTTCCGATCCATCCCTCTGCCTGGGAAGAGTGTAGCATTGGAGCAAAGAACTCCGGAGACTGGTATTCAGTCAGCGGTTGTGCATGGGGACTGACTGGTATGGTCCCATTTTCCAAACCTGTTCGCAGAGCTAGTTTGGAAATCTGGGCTTATCCTAAGCCAGTGGTCTTCAAGCTTTTTTCCTGCCACGACCCCAATATATAAATCAATAAATATTGTATGAGACTGGGGACCCCACTGTCAATCCCAACCTCCTCCCAGGACCGTATCTGCCCACCTCACCCTTGTAACCACCCATTCCCCACCCCCATAATGCCTTCCAACACTATTCCCTGAAACTAAAGTTTCTTATTAGAGAGAGCAGAAAAAGTTACCATTTATCCTGGCACTAGCGACAGCTATATCAGCACAATTGCTAAGAACCTGAGCAGTTCTAGGACACAATCTGCGGGTACCTGAAGGAGGACACCCGATGCCTCCCCTCTACCTGGTAGTGCTCTAGTCCAGTGGTCTTCAACCTTTTCATTCCTGTAAATTGCTGCAACCCCACAACTGAGGCTTTGTGACCCCATTGGTGTCCTGACCCCAAGGTGGAAGAAAACTGTCCTAAGCCACATATGTACAGTAGTCCTATCAATAGGAAAGAGAGTCTAACATTCATACACTTACCAGAGGTTAGTAAACCTTTTTTACTTAGTACCTTTCATGGTTGTATGAATGGGGGAATTTTAGAGAGTGAAGCTGCTCTCATCTCCACATAGCAAACTTCCTCTTGCTTCATAACCATGAATGGTACAGGAGCTCTAATGTAGAACATCTGGCCCTATGTGATTTAGGGCACAATCCTAACCAACTTTCCAGTTGGTAAGGGCAATGCAGCTCTGAGGTTAAGGGAACAAACATTCCCTTACCTTGAGGAGGCCTCTGTGACTCTTATTCCGCTGCAGGATGCAGCACATGCCCCATTGGCATATCTGCGTCAGTGCTAAAAGTTGGTTAGGATGGCGCCCTTAGAACTACATTTTTGTATACTCCCAAATCATGTGTTTCAGTGCCCCTTTGGAAAAATACATCGTTGGATTCTGGGTTATTTATTTCAGATTTAATTTTGCTTTTTACTTATTTGATTTTGGTGAATTTGTTCTTACGGAGACACATCCCTTTGCAGAGGCAGATAATCTGTCAGAGAATGGCAGGAGCATGTTATGCAGATAACATGACCACTAGCAGCTCTTTTTCACACCTGAAATATTAGGTCACATATTATATTTGCTATATCAGAACTGAAAGCAGCAGGTACTCACTTTAATTGATTTTCCCTTTACTCTTTCAGACATGTTATATCACATTAAGGACTACGTGTTGCCAGCGATCAGAATCCAACAACATGTTCCATACTTGGAGAAATGACAATTTAAAAATCAATGTGCTCTGTAGCAAAGCACCAGCTGTTAATCTTACATTTTATGCAACCTGTTTCTATAGCAAGGCTTCCCAAATGCTTTCTAACTATCTTGCACAGGGAGCTTTACTGAATAGATAGAACCATATTCTGGGGATAGGCAGCCAATAGGAAGCATGCTGTACAACTCCAGGTAAAATGAAATGTACCTGGTCTTCCCATGGGGAATTTGGACAATTTAATACAGAATGTTCTCCCCTCTGTTGGACTTCAAATGCATTAACAGAGATGATTCTTTCTTATACAGGAACAAGATAAGGAATATACAGATAAGGAATTTCATGGAGGCAAATACCTCTTCTGTTTTTTATAGTTTCACTGAGGGCGCAATCCTAACCAACTTTCCAGCAGTGCCATAGCTGGGCCAATGGGGCCTGTGCTGCATCCTGCAGTGGGGGAGGGGCAGTCACAGAGGCCTCCTCAAGGTTTGTTCCCTTACCTCAGAGCTGCATGGCCCTTACCCTGGTGCTGGAAATTTGGGTAGAATTGCACCCTGAGTTATTGCCAGCTTGCTAGTGTTCTGATAAGTGATTTCTGGATCAATAACTTTATTAAGCTTCCAGAAATTTCTGCTGGTTCCATCGCTGTTTAGATGAAGATGACCTTTTCATATTAGAGGACACTGACTGAAATAATATAAATATGATGTTTCTGCTCCATCCTTGGAACTAGTCCTCAAGGCAGCTTGGAATAATTATTCAAAACAACATCATAGTATAATAAAGCACTGTTTTAAAACACAATGGAACACAACCATGAAACTTGCATATAAGCGCCAACCTGATAATAACAAGAGTACATAACTCAGTGACTGAAAGCTCATTAACTGCTATTAAGTGCCCAACTAAATGAAATACTTTTAACAGTAACTAGAAGCTCTCCGAGTGGGTGCTGAGAGGATTGATGGGGGAGGGAGTTTCACAGGCACAGTTTCATCACAGAAAGGCCTTGTTGGTAACCATATAGCTAACCTCAGAACATAGCGGTACCCATGTTAGTAGTATGAGAACATTTGTAGTATGAGATATGTGGTAAGAGGTGGACTGATCCGAAATGCTGCTCAGTGCCGTCTCAGGTCTGCTGCCTCTGATAGAAAGAAAGAAAGAAAGAAAGAAAGAAAGAAAGAAAGAAAGAAAGA
>JAJKFI010000015.1:1489714-1501057 GCA_029204185.1 Lerista edwardsae
GAAAGAAAGAAAGAAAGAAAGAAAGAAAGAAAGAAAGAAAGAAAGAAGACTTCCATGTTTGATTTAAAGGTGTCCCTTAATTTGCATGGACCCTCTGAATCACATCGGAAGTCCTGCACTTCCATGTTTGAAAAACCATGTGAGGAGTACAGTCAGGAGGTGGGTGACCCATTTTCCACTTACTTTTAGCAGGCCGAAAGCCAATCAGTGAGGGTTACATCCAGTGGTGTCATCCAAATGATTTAGGAACAGATACCCACTTCTGATTGGCACTTGTCGGGGTCCGCCCACCGGAAGTGACATCATAAGCCGGCAGTGATGTCATGGCAGGAAGTGAGGTCATAGCCGGAAGTGATGTCATGATTGTTGCCATGATGTGATCATGTTTGTAATAACTTCAGCTTATGGTTAGTGTTGATTTAACTTCTATTGCTTTGCTTTCTAGAGATGTGTATATACATAGTTTGCTTCAACTGTTCCCTGGTTAAATAGCAGGCTAGACTGTACTAGATTGTGAGCCCTTTTGGGACAGGGAGCCATTTAACTTTAATGTTAAACGCAAGGAGCCGGCAAGGAGCAGGAGGGGGAATGGGCGACCAAAAAAAGACCGCGTGGGGGCTGGGGCTGGGGGGAGGCTGCAGGAGGAACCGGGATGCTGGATCTGCGCGGCTGGAGGGAGCAGAAGCCCCAGGCAGCCTACCTTCTCACGCTTGCTGCCTTATTCCTGGGTCTCCCTCGCTGCTGCTGCTCCTGCCGCCTCTGGTCCTCTCGTTCCGCTGCTGCTGCTGCTGCTGCCACCACCATGCTGCCTGCCTACCTGCCTCCTCACAGAAAGTGCAGGCAACAGCTGCGGGCGTGCAGTACGCATGCGCAGCTGCTGAGCCAACCATCCGACAGGGCCAGCTTCAAGTGGGTGGGGCCAGCTCAAGTTCTAGGAACCGGTACTCGCGTAGTGCTGCGTAGTGGGTGCATGACATCACTGGTTACATCCTCAGTGGTGCTGGAGGGAGAATGGCGGTGGTGGTGGGAGACGTGAGGTGAAGGGCACTCTGAATCAGCCACTGTCTCAATCCCCATCCCCCCACATTCTGCCACTAATGCAACTCCCAACACCTCCCCTAGTGGCTGGGCCACTCTTGGGTACCCAGAGCAAGGACTTCTGATAACAATCTTCACAAACAGGGGAGCTTGTATGGGAGCAGGTGGCCTTTCAGATAGCCTGAGCTGTAGAAAGAGCAGAGTGGAGAGCAATGAAGAAAGTGCCATTGCTGAACACCAGGCACTGTACACATTTGCTCTCTGTGAGCCCAAGCCTATGCATGTTTACTCAGAAGTAAGCCTCATTATAGTCAATGGGGCTTACTTCCAGGTAAGTGTGAATAGGATTGCAGCCCGCCTCTAACCCATTTCCTTGCCTTTCAGAAGAGCAGCAGGGCAAGGTCAGTACTCCTGAAGCCACTGTGGAGATGGGAGGGTATGGGGGAGAGTGAGCACACATGTTGCATTTCATGCGCCTCAAACAGTTGCATCAGAGTAGGTCAGATTATGCTACTGTTGACAGATGCCTGGCCTTTTAACAAAGCTGTCAGAAGAATTAAGAGTTCAGAAAGAACTTTCAATTCTGTCAGAAAAAAAAGAAAACTTTTTCTGCTTGCCTTGACATAGCCTATTAACTCTGTTTGCAGAGAGGTATTTTTGCAGTGCTTCTGAGTACAAGTCTGATCACTCCTCTGTGGCTGTGTTGCTGCAGTATGATGAAAACATATGGAGAAATAGTTGGTTTCCGTACAAAGATAAATTGTCCTTATTATGCCCAAGACAGATTAGAACCTAATAACAGCTTAAGAAGTGGAATGGAGATTTATAGCATGATCTGACTTTGCCTATGTGCTGCGACCCCATTACTCCCCTGCAGCCCAAGTAAAAATAACATTGTCTTTATTGTGGGTAGAGTGAAAGTAGGGCTGCTCATGGCCATTTCCATTGGGTCACAGGAGGCATTAGAACAGCCGACGGTCTCCAGTGCTGTGTCTGAAACGTCGGCAGTAGTAAGGAAATTATAGCCCACAGTTGACAAGAGAACTGCTCAACTGGGGATTTCGAATTTCAAGTGGTTTCTACAGCAGTATTATTATAATTATTATTTCCACTATTCTCTCAGGGCACAATCCTAACCTGGAGTTAGGCCGGCACAGTTAGGCCAGCAATGTTTGGCTGGGACAAGGGCCACCATAAAGCGCGTTTAGACTACTCTCAGAGTCAGGGAGGATGGCGCACGTCTGTGTGCTGTCCTCTCTGACTCAGAGTGGTCCAAACATATGTTATGGTGGCCAAACTGCTGGCCTAACTGTGCTGGCCTAACTCCAGGTTAGGATTGCACCCGCATAGGAGGCAAATAACAGCACTACTAAAATAGCACTAAATAGTGAAATACTACTAAAGTATATAAAACAATACACTGGATTCCTGAGTTATGGATCCCTGATGTGTCTTACTGATGGCTGTGTTGGTGCTTTCACACAGGAATAGCCCATCTGGTTTTGTGCTTTTGTACAGGTGTGATAGTGCTGTACCGACTCATACCAGTTCTGACTTCTGAACAAACCTCCAACTGGAATCAAGGAACTTGCAGCACAAGTTTTATGCATATATACTCAGAAGGATAAGGGACGTGGTGGCGCAGCGGGTTAAGCCACTGCTGCTGGGCTTTTGGACCGGAAGGTTGGGAGTTCAAGACTGCACGACGGAGTGAGCTCCCGTCACTTGTCCCAGCTCCTGCCAACCTAGCAGTTCGAAAGCACCTAAATGCAAGTAGATAAATAGGGACCACTTCGGTGGGAAGGTAACGGCGTTCCGTGCACTAAGGCGTAGAGTCATGCCGGCCACATAACACAGAAGCTTGTCCTTGGACAAAGCGCCGGCTCCTCAGGCTTTGAAACGGAGATGAGCACCGCTCCCTACAGTCGGTCACGACTAGACCATTCGGTCGTGGGGAAACCTTTACCTTTTACTCAGAAGGATGTCCCATTAGGTTCAGTAGAGTCAGGGAAGGTTCTAGCCGAAAGGGCACCCATGACGCCCAATGAAAGCACGCCCCATGGGGACACGCAACGTCACGATGTCACGACGTCGTGATGTCATGACATGGCGCCGTGTGGCGCCGCGTTCTCCGCGCTCCTGCTGGCTCTTTAAGGCCAGCCGAAGCACGGAGAACGTGGCGCCGTGTGATGCCCCGCCCCGCCCTAAGAGGCGGGAGGGGGCGCTGGGCGGCAGCGCGTTCTCCGCGCTCCGGCTGGCCTTAAAGAGCCAGCCTGAGCATGGAGAACGCAGCACCCCGTCCCCCGCTCCAAGGGGCGGGAGGGGCGTCGGGCGGCAGCGCGTTCTCTGTGCTCTGGCTGGCTCTTTAAGGCCAGCTGGAGTGCAGCGAATGTGGCGCAGGGCCTGGGCGAGGGCGGGCCAGGCCATGGGCGCCATTTTGGGGGCATGGCGCACGATGGTTATGGCGTCCACTCCCAGGATGGCGCCCATGGCTTGTGCCACCTAGCACCCCCTAGATCTGCACCTGAGTAGAGTTTACTCCCAAGAAGGTGTGTATAAGATCATAGCCTTATGGCCCAATTTTATCCTTGGCGGGCCTGTAGGGTACAGATGCAGCCTCCTCCACATTGTAATGGCTGGTTGGGGATCATAGTGCAATAGAGAGGTAGATAAACATCATTCTTACTTACCTACTTTGCCACACCATGGTGCCCAAGGGTCCCCAAGCTCTTTGGCTCGTACAAGTCTGAGTGGACCCAAGTGGGTGTGGTGAGGCTGGGTTGGGCCATAGGAAATTGCTTCTAATAACTGCTTCCTGCCTTCCCCCAACACGATTTTTGGCAGCCCCAATCCCTCCTCTCTGCCTTATCCTCCTCCTTCCTACCAATCTCCATGAAACTCACCTTGTCCAACAGTGGCTGGGTGCTCCGGTGGAGCATGTGTATGGGGGTCACCAGCCTTTCAAATCCTTTGTGTGCTGTGTGCATTATTGCAGCTGCAATGCCAACAGAATGGGTCTTCCAATGGCGGAACACTTATTCCATCAGTGGAAAGTGCCCACAGGATTGCATTTTTGGTTCATTAGTTAAAACATGAGTTAAACAAGTCACAATTTAAGCAAATAGCACAGATATAGTCAGCCCATTAAAGCAGTCTGGGAGTGTTAAATTAACTAGTGTATGACAACCATTTTTGACCACTGTGCCGTGGCACATTGGTGTGCTGTGAGTGGTCCACAGGAGTGCTGCAAGAATTTGGGGGAAGGTAGGGGCAATGGGGGTGGGAGCGCCTCATTGGCAGCAATGCCTTATCAATTGTCAAAAAAAAACTAATGGTGTGCCTTGACATTTTAGTGCCTTCTCAGTGTGCCATGAGATGAAAAAGGTTGAAAATTGCTGAGGTAGGCTGCTGGAAAAAAAAAATCTATTTTGGCCTCACAGTGAAAGGCCACTAGTGTGGGGGCAAAATGGACCACCTTGGGGAAGGAATCCCATCACTTGGGCTTTGTAACTCCTGTCTCAGGATCAGGGTCCCCATCTCTGAACTGCTAACTCTGTATTTGAATTTTTTTTTAAAGTCCTATGATGCTGCTATTCTAAGAGGCTCAGCCTAGAAAGAACTGAAATGTCCCGTTTAAGTTATCAGGACCCTGGGTTGAAATACTGAACTTATAGTTGAGTCTTGCTGGATTTTGTGTATTTAGATATGGGTTCCTACATATAAAATAACTGTTGTGCCCCCTTAACAAATGGAGGGTGCAATGCAATAGAGCCAAAAGTGGGGCACCAGAAATGGACAGGGCACATAAAAAAAAAACACCTGGATGATGCTTGGCAGGGCCCTCTTGGGGAGGTGGTGAAGGGGTAAAGATTCTGGGACCTTACATTTTCTGATCTCTTGGATCAGTTGTGAAGGACTTAGGTGAAAACTGGCCTGCAAATACAGCATTCTCTTTTCAAAACATACTGATCTTTTCAGGTGCGGAGAGAGAGAGAGAGAGAGAGAGAGAGAGAGAGAGAGAGAGAGAGAGTTTTGATTCCCATCGTACTTTGCATTTCTTGATGTTTTTGCATGTCTCCCTCTCAATCTAATTTTCATTTCATATTAATTGAAGGATTTCTATATCACCCACCCACCCCTAAAATATAAAGTATTGAGTAGACCAGGAAGTGGAGGGGCTCTCTTCCCTCATCAATTGATCTAATATGACTGGCTCTGTGGGTAGCCATGTGTGGGCTCTGGTGTCACTGGTAGTGTCATGTGGTCTGAGAGAACCTTGCCTAGTGGCCTAGGGAGCTCCAAGATGCCAAACATTTTCTCCAGTTGCCCTACAGCCAGCTGCAGTCAGAGAGAGCTTAACTGTGGGGGTGGCATGAGATTTCCTGGGCAGGCAATATTTGGTGGAGGTAGTGTGAATGGAGGGGCCTGGGGAGTATGTCACAACATACCTTTTCTTTAATAGGGAAATGGAAGTCACTGGCTCCTAACCAGTACTGTGAAGGATGATTCGTGGGCCTGGAGTCAGTCATCTTTTGTTATGATAGGGAGGAGACATTTGTCAGATTTTTCCAGATAGGCCCTGTGATAGGTTTGCCCCCCTCCCGGCCAATCTCTGATGCCACCTGTCTCACCATGTACACAATTTACCTCCCTGTAGCCCTTCTCCCAGAGGCGGATCTACAGGGAGAGCAAAGCTCTAAGTGTTGCAAGAAGCCTTACCCTGTCATGTAAATCCCTCCTCTCCCTTGCTGCTGTAGCCAGTAAGCAACGCCAAGATGTTGCTTTTCCCTGTGAGGATTGGCTAAAATGGTGCAGGAGAGGAGTGATTTCCACTGCAAGGTAAGGCTTCTTGCAAAACTTAGAGCTTTGCCCTCCCTTAGATCTGCCTCTGCCTTCTCCCCAGCGTTTTAGCCCACTGAGGTCACTTCTTGTAGCAGATGTTGGCTGGTGAGAAAACCATTCAGCGAGTCCTCCTCTTCCTCTTGCATTGAGAGGATTTTGCATTCCTCATCTGTCTACCCCCTTTCCTGTCAAAACTTGACGTTTACTCCCTACTTTCTGTGGCACATGGGCCACATGGATCTGCTGAAATTATGTCTAGTTTTTCCCAACGTGTGAAATAAGAGCACCCCAATGGCACCAATGCTGTGGTAAGAGGATCAGGGGGTGGAATGAGAGATGGTGTGTGGTGTATTACCAATATAAGTCATGGTAAGAGGAGTATTCCTTACAGTTCTTTTAAGCAGAAGAAGGCTCACAGTGCTGATATGTGCAGCTTATGAAGCAGTGTGGATAAATTGCACTGTCAATGTAATAGTTTGGCGTTTGCTGCCTCTGTATTATCAGCAAGATTATTCTTCAAATTCAGACCTATTCAGGATAGGAATATATAAAAGCGATCCAAAGAATTTTTTTTCAAAACCACAACACACACACACACACACACACATCCCCGCCAGAGTCTTTTGTCACCACATTGCACAAGCTGACACAAGATATACAAAACAAATGGCTTGCCTTGTTTCGTACCTTTTTATGATGATGATGCATTAGAAAGCAATGCCGCTTTCTGTCACCGAGAAACATTCAAATCGCACTCTGGTGTCTGAAAAACGGTTCCGTGTCGGAACGGTAATACTAAGTGAAGCAACATCAGTGCAGCTGTGCTCTAAGGAGGCTCCCCTAAAGAATCAGCAGGGCTGTTCACATAGGTGGAGAAAATCAGCTTCATTACATTTTCGCACGTAAAATGTTGCCTCAGGATCAGCAAAGTATTTGTTAGGCAATTGTAAAACTCATCATGACAAAGCTTATTCTTTTGGAACAATTGTAATGATCAGTGCACAATTACATGAGACCACATATATGCTAGGTCTGCAGTGATCACATAGAACAGATGCCCCCCAGGATTCAGTATGTGGACAAATCACATTTCGAAAATGTCTGAACAACCAAAGTGCTGCAGTTGAAATTGAAATAATGCCGGACACAATCCAGGCAAAGTTAAAAACTAGATTTGTCAACTGGGGAGAGTTAAGCAGCGCTTATTCTCACGGTGAAATCAGTGGGACTTGAATGTACTACTCTCTTAGGGTAGATGTAGTGTACATGTTGTACTCGTGTGTGTGTGTGTGTGCGTGTGTGTGTGTGTGTGTGTGTCTGAGTGCATGCGTGTGTGAACTGTAACTAGAGCCGTAACTACACAAAAAAGTGCCTGGAGCAAGGAAGTATGTGGCATTCCCAATTCAAGCCTAGGCAACAGGAGGGACCCGTGTGCAACCTGGAAGAGGCAGCAGGGACCTCAGAAAACAGCCTGCAGAGCACTCCAAATGCAGCTGTTTTGCTGCACCAATGTAGGGAAAATGATCTGGCGCTTTTGTTTTCACTTTTAAACATTTTTAAGTGGGTCCACAGGAAAATTGCGCCTCCCTTTGTGTAGCGCTCCACCCTTTTTACACCTGTTTTTTTTGTGTCTGTGTGTTACAAGAGTGCAATGGCTGCTTGTCCTGCGGAGGAGTGGCCTCAAAACTCCTCCTCCTCAATTCTCCAAATAAACTCAACAGCCATTTTCTACAATAAGTTTTCAACCATATCATTGGCGATGAAAATGTCTAGTGACATGCACTTTGGTCCTGAGACTGTACCACGTATATTGACACTTACCTAAGCACGCTTACTAAGAAGATATAATATGATATAATAGATATGATTTAATTGACTCTTACTGAGAGCCAATGCCATTGATCTTGGTGTGTGTGTGTGTGTGTGTGTGTGTGTGTGTGTGTGTTTTCTTTCTCTAAATAGCATATGGGGCTGTTCTCCCCTCCCCATACTTTTTGCCCTTGAAAGAAAAATTCCATTGGAGTTTATTTGAAATTTTGAATACAGAACATCAATTTATATTTTAAGGGTTCCTTTTTTTGGATAGTTTATAGTAAAACTGTCATAAGACTTTATGTGGGTTCAGTGTTTTTGTTTCCTTGCCATCCTCAGTATCCACTTATACTTTACTGCACACCGGTGGATCTTCATGTGGCTTCCCCCTTCATTTCAAATAAAGGGAAGTTATGAATATGCCTTTTGTATCTCTATTCCTTCTGATGTTCCAGTATCAGAATCTTATTTGCATTTGCATGCAGCTCAATTATGGGAGTGAACCTTTCATATACCCCCTTGTTATGTGTGGCTTTGATTCATTGTTTCCATTCTTCGCTTGGCTTCTTCCCACCTCTTTTTACGTATCTCAATTGGAAATTGCTCAGTTGCACATTTGAGGTATTGATCCCTTTTTTCCTTTTTATCTCACTTGTGAACTCAGCTGTCCATGACCAAGATTCAAAGATTTTCCAAGTGTGCGCAGGGGCTTTTTTCCTCCTCTTTTCCATCATGGAAAGATTGAGGAGGGGCGGCCTCAGGAGCAGCACACCATGAAGCAAGAAGGACTGCTGCTAATAAGTCAAACTGGCACCTGGCCTATGTATGGAAACAGAACAGCCTTTCTGGATCCTAGCCATTTAATTGGTGGGGGGACAGTCCAGCAAGATAGAGAAGGCTTGTACTGATTATCTATGCTCACTGAAGATACCAGGGGCATAGCTAATAAAAGTGTAGCCCAGTGCAGAGGGCGAAAGGTTGCCCCAGAAATGACATCACAACAGGAAGCAATGACATCACAGTTGTGATGTCACACCATAAAGCACTTTTGGACCACTTTCAGAGTAAGGGAGGATGGTACATGTCTGTGTTCTGGCCTCTTTGACTCCAAGAGTGGCCCACATGCGCTTTATGGTGGCCCTTGTGCCAGCCAAACTTGTTGGCCTAACTGTGCTGGCCTAGCTCCAGGTTAGGTTTGTGCTCCGATTCACAGGAATCACAGGGATTCACAGGAATATGTGCACACTGAGACATTTTGTTGCGGGACCCCTCTAGCTGTGTGAAATTCTCCAGCTTAATAGAGATTCAACTCCATCTTCTAGGCCTTCAGAAAAATGAAAAATGTGCAGCTTGTTAGTTCAAAGACACTTATACAAGTGTGCTTTATTTATTCATGAAGTGTTTGTAGATGTATTTAATCTATAATTGAATAATAGATTTAATTATTTAGCAAAGCAAGTTGAGCCAGTTTATCAGGAACCTGTGCAAATAGCATCGGCATCCTCTGCCAGTTTCCAAAAAAATACACAACAACACAAAGCTTGTAGAATGTCCAAACAATTAACACAATTAACACTTATTGTTTTATTTTAAGGAGGAAAAATCACTTTTGAGATTCCCTTGTTTGGAGACATTTTCAATAATATACATTTTATCAACAGTGAACATTTCAACTAGTTGAAATGAATCAATGGCTTTGTTCTTGTGTTTTGTGTTAAAAGTTGTGATTAGATACATCCTGAAGTGTGAATGTTTCCTATCAACAGACCACCTATTGTAGTCTAGCCACACTGACTTTGCTGATGTGAAACCAGGATACTCAGTGACAAATCAGTAATCCTAAACATATTATTTACATGTAAGTCGCATTGGTTTTGATGGCATTTGGTCCCAGGTAAGTATGCCCAGGATTGTAAGTGTAGTTATTCCCAAATTAGACATAAACTCTGTAATTCAGGAGAATCTATTTATAAATATTCTATTTCAGTGGTACTCAAGCCTTTTAGCGCCGAGACCCACTTTTAAGAATGACAATCTGTCCGGGACTCACCAGAAATTATGTCATGGCCAGAAGTGCCGTCATTGTGACACCAGAGCCTTCTGCTTTCCTGAGACTGCAGCAATAAGTTGGGTTATTTCTCAGCCTTTTTCCAATAGCAAAGTGAATCAGAAAGAAAAAAGCCTACTGACAGCCTTCACACAAGCAAAACAGCCACACAGCCCTCCCCCTGTCCAGCATCCCAACTTCCCATATTTTCAATATGGCTGCTCCAACTGCTTTACAGCCCACCTGAAATTGGCTCATGACCCGTGGTGTCATTCAAATGATATAGGAACAGGAACTCACTTTGATTGGCACTTGTCGGGAACCCGGAACCAGCCACGGAGCCCGTTAGGATCCGGAACGCCCGTTCTGGTCTGTTCCCCCTGAATGACATAACTGCTCACGACCCACTGGTGGATCCCAACCTACAGTTTGGGGACCACTGTTCTATTTCATTGGAATTCACAAAATACTTTGCAACCTAACACGTTTTCCTAAAATATGTTATCTTTGGGTGCAATCTTGATGAAGAGTTCAACCAACGCAGGTCTCCTGTGCTGGCTCCCAAGTGTCATAAGTGTGCCATAAAACATGTTTGAAGTGACTTGGGAGTTGGGTGGGCAAGTCGGAGACTTGTGCCAACCCGAGAGCACCAGATCTGGAGCCTGCTCCAACCCCAAGGGGTCAGTTTGAGCCAGATAGTGCAGGGGGTGGGAGAGGAGGGTGGGAGGGAATTCCATGGGTGGGGGAATATTTTTGGAAAGCCTAATGGGAAGCAGATCAGGCTGCATCCTAACCACTTTCACTGGCTCAAGCAGCCTTACATCACCTAACTATCGGCTGCAGATCCAACTATCCCCATATGGCAGGCTGGAGCTCAACACTGGGAGAGGGAAAAATATCCCCTTGTCCCAAGGTGACCTCCAGCCTGCACCCAACCTGCATGGTTATGGCGCAAGCCACTGTGGCCTGCCTGTTCCAGTCAGGTTAGGATTGGGCTATAAAAGGGTTTTTTTGTGACATTTTAAAAAGAAGGTTGCATTTTGGGTGTAATTGAGGCAAAGTCCCACAGAGGTACTTGAATTGCTTTATGATCAGGCTCTGTATCTACCACATCTGTGTCAACAATAGGATTCATGCACAGAAAATGCTAGCTGTGAAGAAGGTTTAGTCGAGAGGGTTAATGCCTGCCTGAAGATTTGCCTGAAAATAAGAGCTGAAGATCTGAAGGTTGCCAGTTCGGGACAGCCGGAAATCTCTGTGAGCGGCAGACCTCGTTAATTGCGACTGATTAACAGCTGAGCTGTCTCCGGCTGCCTTGTGTGAGGGGGAGTTGTGCCGAAGTTCAGCCGCTTCTCTGGTGAAGCAGTTTATCAGCCAGCAAGAAGACAAATTGGTGGCCAGAAAGAAGGTCTAAATCCAGAAAGATCCATCTGTATGTGTGTAGTTCTTGGAAGATAGAACATTTCTGTAAAAATTGTAAAAACCTTCGGGTTTCTGAATAAAGTCTGCCTATGTAAACCGCCTTGAGTTATGGTCATTAGAGAAATCTGGTGACCTGATGTTGTGGGGAGAGTGGTCTTTGCTAAGGACTATGGGATTGGGGA
>JAJKFI010000015.1:1507456-1528903 GCA_029204185.1 Lerista edwardsae
TATTATTATTATTATTATTATTATTATTATTATTATTATTATTATTATTATTATTATTAAGCACCATTTTTAAGCCAGCACCATAACTTTGCTACACAGCCAAAATTCCAATGTATAGTGATGTAAAAAATCTTCCTTCATCAATACAAGCTATTTTGTAATAGACTTTGGCAAAGGCAATTTTATCAGCCCATAGGTCACCGGTTCTTTTCCAGTACTAGCTCTTAAGTATTTATTTTCATCAACTCCTACTGCTTGTGTACAGGCCTCATTTTGCAATATTAGAGTTGAATCTTCCTTTCAGAATTAATCACACTCAATTCTCAGTATAAGAGCAAAGAGTCAATTGAGACGTCTTCTTTAAAGCAGGACAATTCAGGATTTATTTTCATTTGCCTTGTGGCTAATGGCCACATCCCTCTCCTATTACCATTATTAATATCAATGGGAGTAACTGCTTAGTGAAGCAATAGTATAAAAAGGAAAAAAAAGAAGAAGCCTATTGAACATTTACATATGAGAATGACCTTCTAATTATTTTCCATTTTGCTTAAATACCAAGCACATTGAGTACACTTTGCCTTAAGGCAGTGTAAGAATTGCTTGGTTTCCATTAGGAATGAATGGTAACTGATTATCCTTATAATAATTTAGCATACATCCTATCCAATTTTCCAGCACCGATGCATCCATGCCAATAGGACATGTCCTGCATCCTGCAGTGGATGAGAAGTCATGGCGGCCTCCTGAAGATGAGGGAATGTTTGTTCCCTTATTTTGGGGTTGCATTGCAGCTGCATTGGCACTGGAAACTTGGATAGGATTGTGCCCTTAATGCTCCCTGACAGAGAACAGGAAGGATAATGGCCTTAATGGGACCTCAGGAGATGCTGGAGAATGCCTGGCTAACCCATGCTCCCTCCTCATAGTCCGCAGGTGGAAACAGTGGCGGACCTGGGAGGGCAAATAGGACAAATGTCCCAGGCACTGGGCTTGAGGATGGGGCAATGCACTTTTTCTCACACAGGAACGCCTTAGCTGCAAATGACAGAAGAGAAAGTATACAAATCTCATATCATTTTCAAGATATGAGAGACTCCCAGTTATGATTTCAGCAGTGACAGCTCAGCATCTGAGAGCAGCTGATGCTGGGAGAGCCCAAGGGCCAAATAAGAAGCTTGCGGGGGGGGGGGGAGTTCTGCATCTAGCTTGCCGGCCTTATCTTTAACACCCCTGAACTAAGTGATGGTGGCAGCAGCCAGTGGCGTTCCTACAGGGGGGCACAAAATGCTAAGTGTTCAAGGGGATCTGAGCTCCTGTGTAATGCGGTCCCTTCCCCTCACCTCCAGAGCCATTTGCAGTTTGGAGAGCTGGCCATGAATGGCTCTGGAGACAAAGGGAATGGACCACGTGACAAAGGAGCTCAAGTTCCTGCAACACTTAGCATTTTGCTCCCCTCTAGGTACACCACGAGCAGCAGCCTTGACAGGGTTGCAAGAGACAGTGCCCTCCTTTCTTGCCCTCTGCTCCTCCAGTGGTGTTCTGTGTGACACAGAACTATGTAGGGTAAAGCATGGCATTAGTCATGTGGCTCTGCAGCAAGTTATTGCTTTTCTTGCCTGTTCCTTCCCTGGTGAAAGTGGTATGGATGTTGTAAGCTTGCTCTGGGGTAAGGTAAAGGTTTCCCCACGACCGAATGGTCTAGTCGTGACTGACTCTAGGGTGCAGTGCTTATCTACGTTTCTAAGTGGAAGAGCCGCCGTTTGTCGGAGCACAAGTTTCCGTAGTCATATGGCCAGTCATGTGGCTATATGCTGAGGTGCATGGAATGCCGTTACCTTCCCACCAAAGTGGTCCCTATTTATCTACTTGCATTTTTACATGCTTTCAAACTGCTAGGTTGGCAGAAGCTGGGACAAGCGATGGGAACTCACTCCGTCGCATGGTCTTGAACTGCCAACCTTCTGGTCAGCAAGCTCAGCAGCAGTGGTTTAACCCACAGCGCCACCACGTCCCCACTCTGGGGACATCTGCTTTAAGTATTCCTTTTGTCAAGTCAAGTCAAGTCAAGTCAAGAACCTTTATTGGCATAACAAAAGTACATTGCATCAACAGCCGCAACTATTAGTTTAAAGGGTTAGGGTTAAATTCATTATCTCGTTAAGAAAATTGGCTACAGCATTAGTAATTGGGGGATAACAGTCACTAAGGAAAATAGGCAAAAGATTAGGGAAAAGAAAAGATAAAGAAGATATCCATGGTTCCAGATAAAGTTGGCGTTGGAGGGTGTGAGCTGGACAACTAAACAAAATGTGATCTAGGGAGTCAACAGAAATATGACAAAAAAGACAAAATCTATCAGCAGATGGAATATTAGCAAAGCGACCATAATGAAAGGCAGAAGGAAATATATTTAATTGGGCCAACATAAAAGCTCTTCGTATACTAGGTTTGATTAATAAAGTAAAATAATTAAAAGGTTTTGCTGAGACAGGAGATAAACCAAAAAAAACTAGGAGAGCAAGTAGGGTTAAGAAGAGTATGAAGATGATCAAATTCAAACTGAAATAATTTAGTTTTAATAATAGAAAAAGCTTCAGAAAAATTGGTGCCCACTAAGTCCTCAAGAGTAAGACCTATTGTTGACAATTTAGCTTCAATAATATTTAACCAAGGAGAATGAAATGAATCTTTTAGTAAATCAGATAGAAGGGAATCAGAATGGTTAACTAAAAATAAACGGAGCCAATACTTAAAAGTCTGCAGCCAAGCTAGAGTAGTTGGGGAGTGTTTTTTGTCTGTCAGGTCCTTCAGGACTTCACCTGGGCATCTTGAGGTCTCCATGCCAACATAAAACCATGTTTGGTCTCCATGCCAACATAAGACCGTATTTCTTCAGAAGTGACTAAGATAAGAAATGTGCTATGATGCCAAGCTAGCACAATTGATTCATTTTTAATCATATCTACTAGGATGCCTACATTGAGACTTTTGATTTTCACCAACAGGAAAAACAAGCATGTAAAATCAACCTCTGCTACCTTGATTTTTCTCTCCCAGCCTACTTACATGTACAAGTTATGCTGAATTTAGCAATAAAAATTTCATTTGATAGCCTGCCATGGGAGTTTTCCCCAGCATGAACTTGTAATGTACTGTCAGGGGAAAAATAGAGCTTATCTAAGTTACAGTAGATCTGTAGAAGCTGGCCGGTTTCATTTCAGAATACACAGAGGCAGTTCAGATAATAGAAAAGAGAGAGGTTGCAATAAATATTATTTTTCCACTGTTTTATTTTTTTAAGAAATGTAATAGCCTGTAAAGCTAAGCATCTTTAGACAGTGTAATTTTACAAACAGTGTTCAGAAATAGAAAATACCACTTGTGTGGTGATTTTTACTGTTAGCAAGGCACATTTCTATCAGCCGAAAAGAACCAACACAAAGGACAAGTTGAAAAAAGCCACACCAGCTGTATATAAAGAAATATCATACAGGGAACATGGAGTCAGCCCTGAAGCCTAATTATTAGCACACTTACATGGAAATAAATTGGTTGGAAAAAATGAGATTAGTTCCAAAGTATAATTTCTGTGTTTGTAGAAGTTGTGGGTATGTATGGCCTGCATTGCCTTGTAAACTTGCATGGGTTGTAAACTGACACAAAATTGAGAAGGGTGACTAATCTGGTATAGGGCACAGAGAAAGACTATGCAGGCCTGAATCCTAACCAACTTTCCAGCACTGACATAGCTGTGCCAATGGGGCCTGTTTGGCATTCTGTAGTGGATTAGTAGTCACAGAGGCTTCCTCAAGATAAGGAAATGTTTGTTCACTTACCTCAGAGCTGCATTGCCCTTACCCAGGTGCTGGACAGTTGTTTAGGATTGCATGTGCCGTTATCTTAATTTGTCCACCTCACCTACAGGAAACTTGTTTTGATATTGCTACCATTACCAATCACTTTTTGAGCCAAGCATATTGTGACACCACCCATTTTGTGCATACGTTGGAGGTGTCAAGGAGGTGGGAGTGTTATCAGGGGGCAAAGTTGGGAAATTAAGGAATGTCATCTTTTTGAGGAGGGGTGGCTGGAAGGATTGTGTTTTAAAGCTTGAGCCCTTGTGAAATAAGAGTGAAAACTGAACCAGATAGTTGGGGAAGACCACCTGTGGCTAGGGAAGGTTAAGGAAACCACAGCCAGAAGTAATGATGAACTAGGAGGGTAACTAGGACTCAGAAAGGGTTTTGTGCTATAAATGGGGAAAGTGTGTTTGACCAAGGAGAGAGAGGACTTGCAAGGGAATCCTGGTGCTTATAAGGACTAAGAATGTGGATAGTATTTTGTTACATTTGCTGCCTAAATTGTGTTTTCTTGTGTCTTTTTAATTGTTCTTAAAGCCTTTCCTTTTAATGCCTTACCTCCCCTTTGGGTGGAAGGTGGAGAGGCTTTATGTAAACCTTGTATTTTTAAATCAATATTGCTCCTTATGAATATTGGAGTGTGATAGTTATTTGACCAGAGGGATATATAATCCTGGGAAATTGAAAAACTGGAATTAAAAACTGGGTCAGTGAATTATTCCCCAGAGTGGCCACTCTGGAGAGAGTGAATGCTGGAAGCCACAGAGGGAGGAGGATATTGGGGGTCCTCAGAAGTTGGGGATAGAGTAAGTGGAGAGAGGGGAAGAAGGGGAGAGCTGCTATGAGGAGTGGTCTGAGGGAGACAGTCACTCTCTAAAAAGCTCAGGTTCCCCTGTGGTGTTACTAAGCTGGACCAATAAGAGTGAAGTGAAGACAGGAGAGCTATGGTGTTAGCTCTGCAGCAGTAGGGGTCAGCTGCTGGCCACAAGTATTTCACCCTCACTGTTCCTTGACAGGAGGGAACATATGCTGTGATACGTAGCCAAGAGATTTCAGTCTCTTATCTTGAGGCTCTCATTATATGATATGGCCATAGGAAATACGCATTTCTAGTAGCCATCTTTTCCTTAGCCATTTCTAACTTGCAGATGTGCAAACAATTACATGTTCCTTGTGTATCAGGTGATACACATTCACTCTGTATCCTCTGTACAGCATTCACTCTCTATCCTCTGTATGGATGGATGGATTAAGAGTGCATTCCTAACCTGGAGTTAAACTGGCACAGTTAGGCCAGCAAAGTTTGGCCAGAACCAGGGCCACCATAAAGCGTGTTTGGATCACTCTCGGAGTCAGGGAGGATGGCGCATATCTGTGTGCTGGCCTCTCTGACTCGAAAGGTGGTCCAAACATACCTTATGGTGGTCCTTGTGCCGACCAAACTTTGCTGGCCTAACTGTGCTGGTCTAGCTCCAGGTTTGGATTGTGCTCTAAGAAGGGTTGTATTCTGAGAAGTGTACAGTCAATCCGACATAAATACCCAGTGCTGATGCAGGCACACCAAGAAGGTGGGCAGCATCCTATGCTGGGGAGCAGTTGGAGAGGTCTCCTCAGGGTAGGTGAACTTTTGTTTTCAGTTTTCACTTTTGTGGAAAGTTCCCATAGCAGAGGCAGGGTCCATTAAGGAAACATTCACAGCTATTAGCAAAATCTGCTCTCTAGTTTGTGGTGTTCTCCATATGTGTTCGCTACAACACATTCTTCTTATGTAATTTAAACCTTTACAAGCTGTTTACATCTCTGGGGTACTTAAAAAATAACTGAAATGGCTTGAAACTGCTTTGAAGGCATTTGGCAATTTCATTTTGGATCCCATGTTGAATGAGATGTACAAGAACAATGAAAATGACAGGCAGTAGATTTTGGAAAGAGAACTCCTGAATCCTCCTGAATCTTACAGCTGGTATTTTTGCTGTCTTTCCCCCCCACCCCCCAGCAAAACCAGCTGTTTCATATGTCTTCCATTCCATTGTGTGTCTATGTCAAGTTAAATATTTTGTAACAATTAAACAAGTGGTGTTTTTTTCCCCACTGATGGGGTTGTTTGAAGACTGGGCTGCTGGCGTTCCTTGTGCTACAGCTGATCTCATTTAGCATCTCCAGCTGTACATTTGTGTTCAAACGCATTCAGCTGGGGTAGCTGTATAATTTATTCCATGTGTACATGGAATGCATGCATGGCTAACAGTTTTCAGCTTAATCAAACAAAAGAATGAGCTGGTGTTGGTACTCTTGGAAGGAGGGAAGGCAAGAACACACCATTTGCCATGATATTCCTAACTTTTCATGGGATCAATTTAACATCAGATTTCTAATTTTTTTCTAGATGACAATATTTATTTAATTTTTAAATGTATATGCCATTGTTTCTGGCCAAATAGGCCCCCATAATAACTTATAATAAAGTGTGTGTGTGTGTGTGTGTGTGTGTGTGTGTGTGTGTGTGTTACTGGCCATTTCTAATTTGATGCATAAACCCAATATGACTTGCAAGAATACAGGCATGCCCCAGTATCCACTAGGGTTCCATTCTGGACCCCATGATCAATACCTGAAACTGTGGATACTGGGGACTCATCAGTGGTGCAACAAGGTAAAAAAGAGATTTGTTTACTGATCCCATATCTTTTTAATAGGTGTCCCAGTATCCATGGTACCTGTGGATACCTGAAACCATGGATACCAAATCAGTGGATACTGGAGCACACCTGTACATCTCTCTCTCTCTCTCTCTCTCTCTCTCTCTCTCTCTCAACATGTAGTTTCATTATGATCTGCCATAGCATTACATGACTAAATACATCCAATTTTCCTTTGAAATTAGAATAGTTAAATCTTGATTAAAACATCAGTGGTGTGACCAGCCCACTCTCTGCCCAGAGTCCGGGTTGATGCTCTGCTCCCCCAGTGCCATTCCAGTTTCCATTTTGAAGCCATACAATGGCAAGGGTGGGCAGATAGGCAGAAGCTGCTTGCCTCTGAGAGGTGAAACGCCTCTTCACTGCCTTCCTCCTGCCCCGGGGGCGGGGGGAGAGAGAGAGAGAGAGAGAGAGAGAGAGAGAGCGATCATGCCTTGTGTTGTTCTGTTTCTTTATGCACAAAATGTCAATACTTACAGGGAAACCCCCCCTTCCCACAAACAAGGAGTCTTGTCACCTTTACAAAAATTTTATTGTGGAAGTTGCTTCCATAAGAAAGAGCCAACCTTTTTAGGATCAAATAACATATTACCTCACATGTCACCTCTTGTGACAGCCAGAAAGCACCTTATGCAGGCAGACGGAATGCTCGTTCCAGCAACATACAGTACCAATAGGATTGGGCTGCAGATCTTTGCACACAGCTATATGTATGCAGCCATTGTTGTGTGTATAACCATTTGTGACCTGGGCCACTAATCCAGCCCTGACATTGGACACGGACTGTAATAGGCCATTTTGGACTTCTACCTAAAATCAGGCAACCAAGGGAAGAGACACAAGAAGGGGGAGGAGCTACTGTGACCCGAGGCTCCCCTGTATCATTCTTTCCCCCTTTGTTGCTTCCATAGTTAGCAGTTTCAGTGGGGAGCTTGACATCTATTACATACTATTCCAACGTTCATGATATTAATCCACAAAATTTTGACCCGTCATGGTTGCATTTATTCCTGTGGGAATGTATGGCTAAGTTGCCCTGAGACAGTCCAAGAAAGCAATGAGATTGACAGAAGGTGAGAAGTATATAATGTAGTACAATCCAGTGAAAGGCAATTAATACATTATTTTCTATATTTAAAATAAATATCTGAGGACATACTGTCAGTCTTCAGTGATAGCCACAGAATTCTCAATTACAGCCCTGCCAGATAAAACTCCTTTCCTTTCACATTTAACTCAGCCAGGCCACAATGTAATGGGGTTCTGTGAGAGCAATAATGAATTACAGTGAATCTCATGTCAACCTTTGTATGCGAATTCTAATCAGATGTCAACGTGTCGTCGGGAGCAACACATCTCCGATAAAAGGCGACACTTAACCATTCATTGCACACCACAGTTTTGACATGTGCATTAAGGAGGCTGAAGAAATCATGACAACATAATACGCTTGGTCACAGAGAAAATGTGTAGGCGAAAAAATGGTCACTCTCTTTCTTTCTACTTGGTTCCCAGATTCCCCAAGTCACTAAGAATTCAGTCCCACAGAGTCAACTAAAGTTCAGTAAATCTCTTTATAAACGGAACTAATTCTCTGATGATGTAGTCCAGCGCAGTACAAGGAAGCATGTCATTGGGCTGGAGAAAGAGGGCCCAATCCAGAGACCATTATTGTCAGAGGTACATGTGTACCGCCAGCTAAAAGTGTTGCGAATGTGCCATAAAACAAGTCTGTGATGGCTCACCACTTGCATTGGGGTGGCTCTAAGTCAGCCCTTGGCCCCAATGTGAGCAGGCGGAACAGGAAAGCCCGATCAGGGCAGTGAGGGGGAGGAACTAAGTGGGGGGGGAAAGGTGGAGTGGGCTTGTGAGGGGGGCAGGGACGGCGGCAGCTTCTGGCGCTGCATCCCAAACTCCCTTCGGAGCCAGGCAACCTGATATGGGTCTCCTCAGCTCTGCACTTGCTCAAACGCGGACACGGAATCAAGGAGACCCTTTGCCGCTGACTGCAGTCTCCCTCCCACCTTGCCATTGACCGCAGTAGAAACCTACAAATGCTCCCTTCCCTGAGGAGACCTACAGCAGTAACCCAGCAAGGCCAGGATCCTGCGGTCGCCATTTTGGTGCCACTGGAGCCCTGGGCACTGCTGGGCTCATTACTGGGCTGCCCATCCATAGTATTATGGCTAATTTGCTGTGTGGTCAGCACCGCTCACCATATATAGCAGCCCAGTCGCATGCTATAGAGCAGCCATTTTCAGCACACTGGCACAAACACGAATGGTCCTCAGGTGTGCTGTGGGAATTTGGGAGAGGGTCATTTATTAGTAGGACCATTAGGGAATGTGAGCCCCTCACTGGCAGCACAGTGTGCCTTGTCAATTCTCAAAAAACTGATGGTGTGCCTTGACTATTTTAGTGCCTTGCCAGTGTGCCATGAGATGAAAAAGGTTGAAAATCACTGCTACAGAGGGTTACAGTTTGTGATGCTATACAACAGGCTGCATAGCTGGAACATGAATTCCATGTGCCAGCATGCCTATTTATTACTTCATTTGTTTCTAAATTTGCATGTTCCTTTTCTATTTATAAAGACTTGAAACAATAATTGCATAACTAATGCACAAATACAAACATATGGAAAAAAAAGAGACTTACTGAAGAAATGTCCTGTGACTGGGCTGTATGTTAGATCTCTGTAAGTGGCATCACTTTCAAATATAGCTCGATCATAACAAAAACATTTTTTTAAAAATAAAGATACTTTATTTGTATTATTATTTTTAAAGGAAATGTCATGTTATTTATTGGATTTCTGCCCCACATTGGATCACCCAAGGTGGCTCACAATATTAAAATTATAAGCACTAAAATAATATGATAAAATTATTTATCATATATAAATATGATAAATTTATCATATTAAATTTGTGGTGGTAAGTGGTGGTTTTTTAGGATAGGATATCCTAAAAAATACGACAATTAAAACAATAACATTAAAACATTTTTATTTATTTATTTTAGCTATTGCAGCTGAAGTCCAGAAGAGGGCAGAAAAAAACCCAGCCAAAGACCTTTCTGATCTTCAGTCCTCTTGGAAGCGTTTGATTGTGGAAGAGGGAGGAAAGGCATTATGTGAGACTGACGTGAGATTTATGCACAAAGGAGAAGCCTTCCCCTCCCACAATACTGGACTTGGTTCAGGCAAAGCAAAGGATAGATGGCATGTGATAGAAAGTATAATGCCATTGAGTCTGGAAGAGGGGATTATGGGTCATGAAATATTCCACCTGGACAAGGTATGAACAAGCTCAATGGTGCCTGCGCTGAGGGAGGCTTGAACATATGAAGCTGCCACTTGCTAAGTTAGATTGCTGGTCCATCTGCCTCAGCACTGCCTGCTCGGACGGGCAGCAAGACTTCCAAGTTCCAGGATTATTTCCCAGCCCTGCTACTAGAGATGGCGTCTTGATCCTAGTGATGGCGAACCTTTTGGGTGCACCATGTCAAAAATGCCTAACTTGACTCTGCTGGTGTGCCACTCCCCCCTCCCAAACAAAAGGGAAACAATTATTTACATATTCATTTATTTAAAAAAATACAGCCCATCATGTGTGGGGCTATGCATTATATAAAGAAACATCAAATCATTACAAAAATCAAGTACGAGTAAAAGAAACTCAGTTGTTGTCGGGTGTTGATGAACTCTGGTGTGCCACCCAAAACGTTGTAGTGTGTCACCTTTGACATACGTGTCTTCACCAGCACTGTTCAAGGACCTCCTACATGCAAAGCATGTGATTTTTTACTGAGCTATAACTAGGGATGCTTTTTTTCTGTGATCCACACAAAATGCTAAATAATGAGAATTTCTACTGAAAATTCTACATAAAACAAAATTTATGTCAAAACATGAAAAAACATCACTTTTGCTTATTTTTGACAAGAGTGTGACACAAATTTAGGTCAATTTCACAAAAATAACACCATTCTTGTTTATTTTAGGCACAGTTTTGAGGAATTCACTAATAGTTTTCAGTAAGGGATCAGGAGGAGGATTGGCAGAAACAGGAGGAAGCATACTTAAACTTGCATGAACACACATGTTCACAATCCACGGTGCATGCTGGGGTGACTTTAATGGAATATGGAAGTAGTAAGTAGCACTTTCTTGACTCTCCAAACAGCAACCAGAGTGCAGCTTGGGAATTTTTGAGCAGATTATTTAGGGCTGGGGTGTGTGTGCCAGTAATTGCTTGCCTTTGTAGGGCCATCACCTTTATTTATTGCGCTGTTTGTACCATTTGCAAAAAAAAATTAAAAAATTGAATAAAAACACATAACGCAGCAATTTGCTATTTTAATCAAGACATTTTGGGGAAAAAAATCTCTCCAAAAACCCCCACCCCTAGGTATAATCATATGGCGTGCATAGCCCCCCCCCTGATTTTTTTCTGCTTCTTGAGAGCCACTTTGCATCATAGAAACATCACCAAAATTCCTGTGAACAACTTAACATGAGCATGTGTAGATTGTTACTTGGGAATTCTGGGGCAATCTTTTCTGTGCCTATCTGCTAGGGAACTGTGATTAATCACAATTTTCAGTGTGTGTTATTTGAAAAAAAAATGGCTTTAAGATACTTTTCATTAATCTGTAGCATAAAATCCAAGGGTATCAGGATCTCCCCCCTCCCAAATTCACATCAGCTCATAATAAATTGAAATGTTGATTTGTTTCGATGGCCTTCTGGGCTTCTTGAATTAATGGCATGATATGATGTGCTTGTCTTGTTCTGTTTATCAAGGCCTTGATTAATCAAATCTTTAAGATACTTACAGGTGGTTACCAGTCTTAAAAAAAGATTGATGCTTGGAATGACTGGGTGTATTGTATCAAAAGACATCTGATGGAGGACATTTGGTGCAAACAGCTCAATATGCAGCTGCTTTTAAAAGGGCCTGCTTGGAACACAGTGCCTATTGATAGCAAAACTGGCATTCACAAAATTCAGATGCTCAGTCTGTGTTTAAATAATAATTGGAGGCAATAGAGAACCTGACCTGAAGCAAATCGATAATGTCAAATAAAGATTACGTTTCAATGAGTGAAACACAGTTATAACTAGGAAATGTAATCAAGCTGAGGGCATGACATTGTTCCAGTTAAGCATTAAGAATATCACTCCAAAGCAAGGCTGTAAAATGCCTGGATACTTAATGAATGACCTGGGGTACTAAGCCAATATACCGCAGAAAGGAAATAGCGGCTGTGACCTAATTAATGTCCTCCATTCATACCTCAAGTTACAGGTGGAAGCTGCTCAATTACAGCAACCATGCGCTAAGCTAGTAATCAACGGGAGTTATTCTTGCCCCCGAAACATCTCAATGGCTCTAACAAAGGATGTGAAATAGCACACCTTTTAAGTGCATGCATGAAAATTTCATTCAATTCAGCTGATTTCATTTTATTTTGAGTTCCTCTTTTAGTCCCCAGACTTTTCAGTATAAGGGCCACATTGTTTGCTTTCCAGACTTTTTGTGGGCCAAAAGAAATCAGTTTAATAAATGAATGAATGAAATTTAAATAAATGAATGAATAAGGTTTACACAGATCTTTTAAAAATCAGCACAATATGATTCAGAACAAAGGAGAAATGTGTCAATTACAAAGAAACAACGCTGCACTTAAACTGAGAAATTATATCTAATGAGTAAAAATGTCAATATTTTAAGTTGCTGCGGGCTGGATAGAATCTTGTGGTAGGCCAGATTTGGCCCCCCAGGCCATAGTTTGGAGATTCCTGGTTAACTGTATTATGTTTTCAGGGTGCAATCAATGGTGTCATTCAAATGATTTAGGAACAGGAACTCACTTTTGATTGGCACTTGTCGGGAACCTGGAACCAGCCACGGAGCCCGTTAGGATCCGGAATGCCCGTTCTGGTCAGTTCCCCCTGAATGACATCACTGGGTGCAATCCTAACCAACTTTCCAGTACTGGGGTAAGGGCAATGCAGCTCCGAGGTAAGGGAACAAATATTCCCATACCTTGAGGAGGCCTCCCTGACTGCCCCACAACTGCAGGATGCAGCACATGCCCCATTGACACAGCTATGTCATTGCTGGAAAGTTGGTTAGGATTGTGCCCACAGTGTCTTCCAGATGCTTCTTCAAAATGTCTCAGTACCAATGTCTCCTCAATTAGGAAGTATTTGAAAGCATTTTACCCATAACAAATTGCATAGAATGTGCAAATCTAATAAACAAATTTTGTACCTAGAGATCAGATACTATTTTTGTCTGAAGAAGCCAATCAATTAATATTGGGGGCAGGAGGCGAGCAGGAGGTTGTCTTCTGCACATAACCAAAAACCATGCACAAAAAGCACATAACTGTCCTGATCAGTTAAATAAACAAATTGTGAGGGTTGAGATGGTGGCAGCTGAAAGGAATTTGTGTTTTTCTAAATTGTGGCAGGAATGGAGACATATGCAGCAAAAGCCCTAGTCAGGCAGTTTAATGGCAAATACCTACAGAAGTACTAAAAGAATCCACTTTAAGGGAAAATAGAAAACAAATGACAAATAACTAGATGTGCAAGCAAAAGAATTCCATTTATGCCTAAAAGGATAGGCTGGAAATAACAGATGTGAAAGCAATAGAAACAGCATAATCAAGATCCTCTTTGCAATGGATGTATTTCCAGCGCTGAATAGATCCAGTTGAAAAGAAATTGTTGTTTTGAATTTGCTCATTTTACAGACATGGTTGAAGTGATGTATATTGATCTTGCGCTTAAAGTCATTTCAAGATCAGTCTGCGTCTTGTTAAAGAAAGTAGAAGGCCAAGGGCCTCTTCACACATTAGATGTGGTCTTGCCAAAGTTAAACAGTTTGCAGTTCCATTGATTTCCACGGGAGTGTTAAATAGAAACCTCTTTCATTGAAATCAATGGGATTTAAAAATGGTTAAATCTCATTATTTTAATGGCTCCTGCTCTACATTTTGGAGGTGCACACCAAGTACACTTTTTAGAAAGTGTGAATGTGACAACGAGGGTGTTTTGAAAACACATGCATTATAAATGTGCACTCATCAGAATGCTGGGATTGACTGTGGCTGTCTGTGGGTATGTGCCCTCGATGGCAAGCCTAGGCTTGATGCTGTGTAATGTGAGAATCAGTCATATGAATGTATACTAATGCTGACCATTCAAGAATGCATACCGCTCAACCATCCCATGGTTTGAATTCATCTGATATGGAAGTTCCCTTGCCTTAGATGAGAAAATTTCTTTCCTTGACTGCAGTGTAACAGCCCAATTCTATCTAACTCCCCCACCCCCAATGTTGATGCAACAGCACACTGGAGTGCATGCTGCATCCTATAGGAGGACAGTCACAGAGATCTCTTCTAGGTAAGGGTAAGCCTCTTCTACTCCATAGAACTGCCCCAGGGTAAGTCTCCACTGGCCCAATAGGGCTACTTGGATTTTGCTGGCAGAACTCCAAGTGGACCCAGGTAGGTGGATCAAGGCCAGGAAATGAGATAATGGGAGAGCTGTGCCAGTGCCACCCCAGTGCCACCCTCTACGCACACCCTCTTTGCCCCTGCCCCCACCCTGTTCTGCCCGCCTCCACCTAAACATACCTGCCGCCCTGCACCAATTTATTAGCACTGAGTCTCCTGCTGTGGCTGCTGTCAGGTGGATGTGGATGTGGCTGCTTGCCATTTGCAGTAGCCGTAAAGCATGCTGCACCTCCGGAATGCATGTTCTGGTGATGCAGCAGCCCAATAGGATTAAGTGGTTAATCATGCAAATGTATGAAAGATGATTTATGTACTCCCACCTATCTCTCTATATTTTAGCCCAAGCCCAACTTTTTGTGCATGCATCCATTAAATGGTGGCGAATTCAGGACACCCACTGAACTGGCCTTGAGCTGTGGCTGTTCAGCCAAGCACTTCGGATTTGCAAAGGAGCACCCACAAGGAACTGTCATCATCAGAAATGTAAATGAGCCTACAGAACCTGTGAGAAGGTAATTGCGGGGCTAAACATCTGTGTAGTAATTAATTAATTTCATTAGGTCTCTGGAACAAGAAGGAAAAGCAGTTTTTGCATTATTGTGGAAAGAAAGATGCCAGGTGAGTCAGACTGATACTTAAAATTACATGACAAAAGGTACCAATTATAACCTAAACATAGCTCTCTGCGTTTGTGTCTTGCTTACACAGAAGTTGAAAGAACACAGTCTCAGTACAATCAGGAAGGTATGTTAATTGATATCTATTTTAAGTACAAGAATCCCATCAATTACCTCCTTGGACAATTCTTTTACCATGCCACACATTGATGGTATTCTAAAATTCACAATAGTCTAGGTTTGTGAATGGATGTTTGGCAGTGGATGGCAGTTTTTTTTGCCGATCTCAGATTGGAGAGGCAGGGAGGATGTGTTCAGTAGGTTTCATGTTTTAAAAAATGGTTAAAGGTAAAGGTTTCCCCACAATCGAAGGGTCTAGTCGTGACCGACTGTAGGGGGCAGTGCTCATCGCCGTTTCAAAGCCTGTAGAGCCGGTGTTTTGCCAGAGGACAAGCTTCTGTGGTCATGTGGCCAGCGTGACTCTACGCCGTAGCTCATGGAACACTGTTACCTTCCCACCGAAGTATCTACTTATTTATCTACTTATATTTAAGTAGATTTATTAAGTATTTATCTACTTGCATTTAGGTGCTTATGAACTGCTATGTTGGCAGGAGCTGGGACAAGCAACGGGAGCTCACTCCGTCACGCAGTCTCGAACTCCCAACCTTGCGGTCGGAAAGCCCAGCAACAGCGGATTAACTCGCTGCGCCACCACGTCCCACGTAAAAATGGTTACTTGTGTTTAAAAAAGCTAAACCCAAGCCGTACTCTGATGTCTTCACTGAGGGGTGCAAGGGTAAGTAGGCTACCTCAGAATGCCAGATGCAGTGGAGTGGCAGCAAGATGCAAGTTGTCTTGTGTGTTCCCTGAGGCATCTGGTGGGCCACTGTGAGATACAGGAAGCTGGACTAGATGGGCCTTGGCCTGATCCAGTGGGGCTGTTCCTATCTTCCTAAATTCAAAATCTCTAATATGATAGTATGGTACAGTCTGGTATGTATCTTCTCGAGGGTAGTGTCTGAACAGGTTGGACCCTGGCTGAAGAGCACACCAAATCAGAATCCCTCCTGGCCAGGCCAACACCTGAATCTGCAGTACTCATGGCAGTGATAGTACCCAATATGTCGCCAAGGGGAGGGTGTAAATTCCATAGGGGTCCAGTGCAGAGCTTTGCTTCAGGGGCTCCAGTCACCTAACATCAGCCCTGGTACCACCTCTCAGCCTCAGTTCCCCAGCAGAAATATATGGATACTAATGTTTACCTTACAGGTTTGTTGTATGGACAACATCAAGATAATATTTGGGAAGTACGTTGCAGACTCAGAAAATGCTGTGAAGAACCATCCTGGGCCCCTGATCTCCATTAAAAGTAGACCGCATGTTGCACTGGCATCGCTAATGAAAGTGTAGCCCGGTGCAGAAGGCAAAATGATGCCCCAGAAGTGATGTCACAACCGGAAGTGATGTCGCAGTTGCATTTTTATTTTCTTGGGGTTTTTTTGGCCATAACTTGATAGAATGAAGCTTACACTCTGATTTGTTCCATTGCATTCTGTATGAAATTCCTCATTGAAATAACATTATTATTCCTAAAAAGCTATGATTTTAAAAACCACGATTTTTACATGACTGTTGTATTTTCATTTTCTGGGTTTTTGGTCATAACGTTTCATAGAGTAAAGATATTACAATTTTGGCCACTAAAGTCAAGCTCAGCTTGTCTCCCCCTTAAAGCTGCTTGTCTGGTGCAATTGCACCCCCCTGCACTCCTTTAGCTACGCCCCTGGCATGATGTGGTTTTAGAACAGGACGTTGTAATAAGGGCATTTTGAGGGTTGGATGGGAGCAGTAATGGCATCTAAATGATTTAGCAACAGGTACTCACTTTTGATTGGCACTTATGTCGGGGCCCGCCCACCGGAAGTGAGGTCATAGCCGGAACCCAGGAACCGCCCCCAGGAACTGCCATGCCTCCTCGGTAGGCTGCGTGGCATCCCGGGCCTTCTCCGGGGCTGCTGCGCGGGCTACCGATCCCCTCCAGGAACCGCCGTGCCTCCTCGGGAGGGAGCCCCAAGCAGCCTACCTGCTCATGCTTCTGCTGCCATCGGTCTCCCTCATTCCACTGCCTGCCTGCCTGCCTGGCTCTGAGAACGTGCAGGCAACTCAAATGTGCAGGCAATTCAAACGTTGCAGGGGGCGGAGCGGAGCGCCGACGGAGTTGACGAGTGGGCGGGCGAATGGGCGGGGCCAGCCCTAATCCTAGGAACAGGTACTTGCATACCCCCGCGTACCCGCTACATGAGATGTCTGGATGGGAGCCCCAGAGAGCCGTTCACTGGAGACAGCTGACCAAAGGGATAAAGTGACATGCATATGTCAGAACATAGTGGCGGCCCTACAGTGGGGACAAAATGTTTTGCAGGAGCCTGAGCTCCTGTGTAATGCGGCCCCTCCCCCTCATCTTCAGAGTCATTTGCGGCTCAGAGAGCAAAGCCTCCTAGCCAGTTCTCCAAGCTGCAAATGGCTCTGGAGGCAAGGAGGTGGGGCCGTGTTACACAGATGCTCAGGCTCCTCCAAAACTTAGCATTCCCCCCCCTTGCCCTGCAGGAACACCACTGAGAATTCCCACTTCTGAAAGTGAGCTGCACCAGAGTTGGCCAACTCTGGTTGTGTGCTTGTGTCTGTATGTCTGAACGGGGCTGAAATTAACAAATTAGGGACTAATTGTAGGGTTACCAGATACAAACAGATACAGAGTGCCTATACCTATAACCATTGTATAGAAGGGGGAATTTTGGCAGGTGCACCTTTTGAAACCTTCCGTAATGAGCTGCACCTGCCAAAATTCCCTCTTCTATACAACGGTTATAGGTATAGGCACTCTGTCCCTGTTTGCATCTGGTAATTCTAAGTAATGGGCAACGCTAACAAGACAATGCCAAAATAAAGCTTTCAAAATATATGCTTTTGCTCCTTGTGACTGACTCTGAGGCAGTTACCAAGACCTGGGAATAAGTTCCATTGTGGACAATAGTACTTTCTTCGGCGTTAACTTGCATACCCAACTGCACTGTAAGAAAGTGAGGTATAAATAGGGCTACCAGATTCAAACTGGGACAGAGTGCCTATACTTTTAACCATTGTGTAAAAGAGAGAGTTTGGGCAGGGGCAGCTTTTGAAACCCTTGCATGATAAGTTGCTGTGCTGGTGCGGGGGGGGGCCCCCAAAGTGCTAGCCCAGTGTGATGACGTTACTCACATTGGCTTAAGGCTGGCCCTGGCCTGCCCTTTATTCAGCGCAGGTTAGGAGCAGGCTGTAAGTCACCTTGTGGTAATTAGGTATCAGCCTGCCCTATGGGGCTACTCAAATCTGCGTCAGGTAGTTTGCTGGTGCAACCCTGAACAGCTCATGTAATGCGGCAAGGCCTGGGAGTGGGGGTGAGGATCAGTAGTGTCATTCTGTAATGAAGAAACGGAACGCTGGGCGGGACTTACCGCCTGATTGGCTGCAGGATTCTGACACGTCGCTGTCTTTCCGAGCCCCGCGTGGGCACCCCTGGCCTCGGAGGGGGTGCCCGCTTGCCTGGGGGGCGTGCCAGGTGCTGCGGAGAGCCGTGGAGGGGTGCGCAACCCGGAAGAAGCCCCCGCGGCAGAACGGCAGGCAGCGACGCGTCACGGGCTCCCTGCCAATCACGGGGTAAGTCCCGCCTAGCGTTCCGGCACTCTATTACTGAATAACACTACTGGTTAGGATGCAGCAGAAGAGGCCTCTGCCTGTCCCACTCCCTCCTGGGCCTGATCCACCCCCCATTCTGCCCTCCCCCACCCCAAAGCACCCCTCCACTACTCTCCCACCACTTTCCTTCACCCCCTGTGCCAGCCTGCCCCAGCCTATGCTAACGTTTTCCGTCTGGGTGGCGCAGGAGTGGGTCTAGCCTGGGCGAGGTGGCTCTGGCTCCCAAGGTGGTACAACGCACCTTATGTGTTTGCGACACTTGGGAGCCAGCGCAGGGGGCCTGCCCTGCCTCGGCCGGAGGTTTGGATCAGTCTGTCCAGTGGTGTCGCCCTACCGGTTCGCTGGGCGGAGTTATCTTGGCTGCAGGGAGGGTTTCCACGGTGATCGGCAGCGAGCACGCTGCCGATCACCATGGAAACCCTCCCTGCAGCCGAGATAACTCCGCCCAGCGAACCAGTAGGGCGACACCACTGAGTCTGTCCCATCAATAAAGCTGCAATCCACAGCACATTTGCTAGGGAGCAAGCTCCACCGAATACTGTGGGACTTAATTCTGCGTAAAAAAAGCATAAGAAGGGGCTGTCATGATTATCCTGAACATCATAAAAACAGGATGTTTTACTGCAGGTGTCAAAATGTTTCTCATGATCCTTGTTGTGACCTTATATGCTTTGAAGACCCGGAATCACCGTCATTATCCACCACTATGAAAACATAGAAATGTAAACTCCAAGGATTCACATGAATAATATAATTTTCCCCCCAATATGAAATTATCTCACTTTAAAATGCCTAATGAATCATATAATGAAACTCTTGGAAATATTAATAATGTTGTACGTCAGTCATTGCCAATGTCTAGGCAACATGCCTTCTACAATTTTTTTTTTGCCTCTTTTATAATATTGTGATTTAAAGTTTGAATTTCAAACTTTTACCTTCATTTAATGAGAGAGCTCTTTACTGGGAGGAATGGTGTGTGTGGGCCCCTGCTGGAGGGAAGATATATGTTTGTACTTGTACAGATAGAGGTTTGGCAGGAGATAGGGCACTACCATTGGGGGACTGACAGGCTGGGGCAGATATAGTGGTGGGGGCTGCGCCAACCATTCCAGGGGAAGGAGGAAGAGGCTGCAATCCTATCCAGAGTTACCTGGGAGTGAGTCCCATTGATTAAAATGGGACCAACATCTGCGTAGACAGGCATAGGATTGAACTGTTAGTCGCAGACAGACTACTCATCTTTCTGGCCCTTCCCCCCCTCAATGTCCATGCTGAGCCTGAGCTCCTGTGTTATGTGGCCCCTACCCCTTGCCTTCAGAGCCATTCATGGCCCAGAAAGCAAAGTTCCCAAGCCATCTCTCCAAGCCATGAATGGCTCTAAAGGCGAGGGGGAGGGGCTGCTTTACACAGGAGCTCAGGCTTCTGCAAAACTTCACATTTTGCCCCTCTCTAGGAACACCACCAGAAGCATAGGGAGGGTGACATGGGAGGAGGTGAGCGTGGCGGGCGCTGGCTGCAGTTGGGCGCAGTGGCGCGGAAAAACCTGCTCCTAAATGGAGCGATTCCCGGCACGGGGATGTGTGGCTGGGTGACGCATGGGGGCAGTACAGCCATGCTGGGGAAGTGGTGATGTTGCCCCGCCCCAAGCTATCTGCGAGCTGAGTACAGCTCTGAATGCCACTGCCTCCTGCTAGGGCCAATGACTCATCTGAAGCCTGGTTGACCTGGTTGAAATGAGGAAATGACCAGGCCATGGATCATATTGCCCTCCCATGGTGTTTGCCTAGTTGTAGAGCTAAGATGGCACCCGATGGGCTGAGAGGATTGTTTAAGTGGCTTAAAAAAAAACGAATTAACTTAAATAAAAATTTAAATATCAGTCAATTGCTACACACTAAGAATTGTGGCAAGGGATGATTACTTTATCCCTTTATCAAAAACTTAATTCAACCCCCAGCCCAAAAGTTCTCAGTAGCTTGGCAGTTCAAGACCATGCAACAGAGTGAGCTCCCATCGCTTGTCCCAGCTCCTGCCAACCTAGCAGTTCGAAAGCACCTAAAAATGCGAGTAGATAAATAGGAACCACTTTGGGGGGAAGGTAACGGCAGTCCGTGTGCCTCGGTGTATAGTCATGCCAGCCACATGACCACGGAAGCTTGTCCTTCGACAAACGCTGGCTCTTAGGCTTAGAAACTGAGATGAGCACCGCCCCCTACAGTCAGTCACGACTAGATTATTCGGTCATGGGGAAACCTTTTGTTGTGTATTTGTGTAAATAATAGCAGAGTTGGGGGCTTGGAGACCCATTCCAGCGCTTGCCTTAGCGCTCCGAAGCGAAGGATTGAAGCAATCGCCACATTTCCATAACAAAGTCTCTTTATTGTAGCGAAAGTGAGAAAGGTAAAAAAGTTCAGTCTGCCGGCTAGGAAAGCCGGTGAAGTCTTTGCCGCTCGCAGGCGGCGTTCCAGTGCAGCTATTACATCTTATGCACACATAGTGAATAACTCCTTCTACACAAGAACAAAGGGATGCAGCCAGAGTATATCTGGAGGTGGATACCTGAAGACCCCTTGTGCCCCATCTTACCCAATGGGGTGACCCTTAGAGCACTATGATCTCATGGGAATGTGCAGTGTTTGCAGCCAGGGCTTCCCGTGTGAAACTGCCTGCTTATGTTACACTATCAGAAAGGGAGTACAACTACTGTCCAAGCTAGTTGCCCTAACAAGCTGGGAAGCTGCCTGCTGAAGGACACACAGGTGCTCTATCTGATTCTGAGACGGAGAGACGGAATGCCAGTTTCAACCAGTTCTGGACTGTGAGATGTGAAACTGCAACACCTTTACCTCTCTCTCTCTCTCTCTCTCTCTCTCTCTCTCTCTCTCTCTCTCTCTCTCTCTCACACACACACACACACACACACACACACACACACACACACACACAGAGAGAGAGAGAGAGAGAGAGAGAGAGAGAGAGAGAGAGAGAGAG
>JAJKFI010000015.1:1541721-1570971 GCA_029204185.1 Lerista edwardsae
TATTATTATTATTATTATTATTATTATTATTATTATTATTATTATTATTATTAACACCAAAAAAAAGTTGACTCCACACTGGAGTACAGAGCAAACAATCAGACATGGAATGACTGAAAGGAACAGAGAACCTGTCTTGAGAAAATAAATACTCCAGAACTAGCTTTTGTAGTGATTGTGTGTCTTCATTTCAAACACAATACTTCTCAGTAAAAGCCGTCCTCACACTCTGTTGAACGGGTGACTCGGGTGATGATTGGACTCTCTCATATCTTGAAAATACGATCAAGATTTGCGTATTTTCCCTTCTGCCATTTGCAGCTAATGAGTTCCTGAGGAAAAAAAACGTGTCTATTTCTGGTCACGACCTGCTTAATGACATCACTTCCAGCCCTCAGCAGGCAGAATAAATGCTGTTCGGCCCGCTGTATGAAACAAGTTTGACACTCCTGGGTTAGGGTGAGAAATGGTGACAGGCCCAAGGTAGTTCCACTTCATCTTGAACAGGAATTCGAATCCAGGTCTCCCCAGCCCAACTGAACTATAACATCACATTGGCACATTTATTCTGCTCACATTACAGTGCTGTGGGTGCAGCAATCAGTAGTAGTTTATGATGACAGCACTCTGGAGGTGTCAAGTATGAAGCAAATATCCCTATAGAGACAATGGTGGGACAAACGTTTTGCTCTCTGTGGAAATTTTGCAAAAATGCATCAACTTCCTGGGTGGAAGGGACCCTCTCTCACAGTCCAATCCTGTGCATGTCTGCTTGGAAGTAAATCCTAGTGGGTTCAATGGGAACAACGGCCCAATTCTATGGACACAATAAACAACAGCCCAATAAAATGGACACAATAAACTGACAGATCTCATAATCCTTCAGCCTACTGTGTGGTCTTGTCCACTCCACTGTTCTGCAGAAAGCTGCTGCCAGCATAAGCCCCAGAAGGCCACACTTGGGTGATTAGGTAACAGTGGTCTGCAGAAGCTCCACTGTAATCGGTAAGTCAGTGGTAGAGACAAATCAGAGCAGAGATTGGGCAAGGCTGAGGATGATGTGGGATAGATCTTGGTGGCACCACCATAAATTAGATCCTATCCCCCTTCTTGGCCTGGAATCTCAGATGTACACCAGCCAAAGTGCTGGCATAGGTCTGAGGGGACTCATTAGGGATTAGGCAGCCTACAAGAAGTTAAGTAAATACTGTATTTAAGTAAATACAGTATTTAAGTAAATACAGTATGTTTTTATTTACTTTTCCCATACAGCAACTAGACAGTGGGCATTGCTACATGCTGTGGGCGGGCCCTGGATAGAATTGGGTCATTAATCCTAGTTAAGTGTTCATCCTGCACTGACAGGGTTATGTACTTAACTACAATTAATTCCTTGAGACATATATTCTGCATCTTTGGCACAACAGTAGCCAGAAACCTGATTTTATAAAGAGAGGGCATCCCCAGGTGTGTTTTAGATGCGCAGACATACATTGGAGACAACAGCTTAAGGATGCAGTTAGGAATGTAGCCAGTGGTGTCATTCAAATGATTTAGGAACAGGAACTCACTTTTGATTGGCACTTGTCGGGAACCCGGAACCAGCCACGGAGCCCGTTAGGATCCGGAACGCCCGTTCTGGTCCGTTCCCCCTGAATGACATCACTGCCTTCGCCCCCCTAGGAATCCGGAGTCGCTCCCTTTAACCCTCTGAATGCTGGCCAACCAAGAAGAAAAGCTCTTTGCAGAGGAATTGGGAGGGGGGAGGAGGGAGAATGAAGTGGGCAGAGTCAGCCCTAATTTTAACTAGTGGAACTGAGTTCCCCCGCATTCCCCCTGCATGACATCACTGAATGTAGCCACTGATAGCCACCCAAAACAGAGCAGGGTTTTAAACATGCTTTGAAGAATTACATTGTAAGCTGTGTCTCAGAGCAGCCATGTTTAAACAGTCATAGCTGCAACATGGGATAAGTAAAGAAGCAAAGACCCCAGCTTTGGAGAAAGGAGTTAGCAGATAACTTGAAGCAGCTGGATTTCACTAACTGGGATCATTCTCAGCTGGAGACATCCATGTATTTGACCCTTTTGTAAAGATCCTATTTCAGTCTTTGTCTGGCAAAGAGACTGCTGGAATGGCAAAAATAATAGAAACTGTTTGCATTTAGATAAGCTTTAGAGTTTATTTAAAGTATTAACCAAATAAGTCTGTGGCAGCAAACATAACAGATCCTAATCCAAAAAGGCACCCAAAAGGCGAAGTCTAAACACACCCAAAGGCCTTATCACCAATAGTATGAGCGTACCGCCAGTTAAAAGCGCCATGAACGTGCAGTAAAGAACGTTTGCGACCCTGTGGGAGCGCTGCTGCTGGGCTGGAACTAGTGAGTGCCCAGCCTTAGCGCTGAGAGGATGGGCTGCTGGCAGCTGTACCAGCAAAGTGCTTCCAGGGCGGGGGAGAGATAAAAACAGGGGGGAGGGGAGGATTGGGCTCATGTGCAATGGTGGAATCTAAATGATTTAAGAACAGGAACTATGACCGGGACTCACTTTTGATTGGCACGTGTCGGAATCCACCCACCGGAAGTGACATCATAAGCCGGAAGTCATGGGTAGGCCTGGGCTCCCCGTGGCCCAGGTCTACCCGCGGCTGGTCCCAATGGGTAGACCTGGGCTCCCCGGAGCCCTGGTCTACCCACCATCATTTCTAACAGGTAGACCTGGGCTCCAGATGCTTTCCTGCCTGGATGGAGCCCAGGTCTACCTGTGGCTGGTTCCAATGGGTAGATCTGGGCTCCGGACGCTTTCCCACCGGGACGGAGCCCAGATCTACCCGCAGCTGGTTCCAATGGGTAGACCTGGGCTCCGGACGCGAGCAACGAGTGGGCGGAGCCAGCCATAATTCTAGGTACTGGAACACTCGTTCCCCCGCGTTCCGGCTCAATGACATCACTGCTCATGTGGGACTTTATTTTATTCTGTCTTCTTCCAAGAAGCTGAAGGTAGCACAGGTCCCAGTCCTATCCAATTTTCCAGTATCGACGCAGCGGGGGACTTGGCAGTGGCTTCCAACACCAGATCCTAGGCCTTGCCTCAAGGAGTCCCATTGCAAGGACCAGGGTTTTCCCCAGAGGAAGGGGACGAAGTTCTCCTTCTCCCAAGGAGATCCCGGCAGCTGCCATGGATCCCATGAGATGCAGCGGTACCCATTTTGTGACTGCTGCTCCTATGGGAGCCAAACAGCTTGGGATTGGGCTGCCCCTTCCTAAGGATTACTTACAAGGGGTAAGTCCCACTGAGCACAGTGAGAGCACAATCCTAACCTAGTGTTGGGCCGGCACAGTTAGGCCATCAAAGTTTGGCCAGCACAATGGACATGGTAAAGTATGTTTGGACCATTCTCAGAGTCAGAGAGGCTGGCACACAGATGTGCCCCATCCTTCTTGACTCCAAGAGTAGTCCAAAAGCACTTTATGGTGGCCCTGGTGCCAGCCAAAATTTGCTGGCCTAATCATGCCGGCCTAACTCCAGGTTAGGAATAACTCAGACTTACTTGTGAGTAGTACTTACTTCCAGTGGGGTAGCATGCTTAGTGTACAGTCAGGAAGCCATATTGCTTTGGTGTGTCACCACACACATATTGATCAAAACCAGGTGTACGTCCATGGGGGGGGGCCGAGGTGGCGGCGGAGGGGCGTTGACAAGCGGGCGAGGAGACGGCAGTTGTGGGCGGCCTCCCGACATTGGGAACAGAGGCTCGTAGGCAGCAAGATCTTAGCACAGGCATGGTTTATTCTGGACCAGGCTTTTACACGCATGGGCTCTGTTCACGGCACAGGGCCCAATTGCAGTCAGTCTGAGGCCGAAAAAGTCCCTCTCGCCTTGGGCAGAGTCCAGTTGGCAGCACCGGTCTGCGTTGGCCCTCACAGGGATGCCCTTCATCTCCAGGGGGTCCCTGGTGCACAGCCGCGAAGTCCTCTGCGGGCTGGGGGGCTGGCTCGGTCTGTTGGGGCGGCAAGCAGTTGTGGCATGGGGCACCCTGAGTGTGGCACTGGCACACCTCCTGGCGGTGCCCTGGGGGGTCGAGGCCCGGGCTCACAGCTGGCCGGTGCAGGGTGGGCGGCCCTGGCAGCAGGGTGCAGAGCCAGGATCCAGCCCCTCGGTCCGCTTGCTTCCCTGGGCTGGGCGCCGGGGCAACTCTGCCCAGGAGCTTCGGCCTCCCCTCCTTCGAGCCTCCCCGCCAGCTCCAGGTATGGGCTAGGTAGCCCGTAAGGGGGGGAGGTACTTGTCCTCCTGGTCTTCCCTCCAGGCCAGCGCATGAGGGAGCGATGACCTCTCCCTCGGCCGGCCGAGGCCCTAATGAACTCCTCGGCCGGCCACGGTAGCCCCACCCCTTCCGGACGCGGGAGCTCTTGCAAAAGCCGGGGGAGAGTCCTGAGCCTTGTGAGAGCAGGCTGCACGCCTGCGCAGTTGGCCCGGCAGGCCTGCTGCAGGCACCCGGCCCTCTGCGGCCGGCTCAGCCATCGGCGCTCCCTCTGGAGGCTGCTGGGTGGGCGTCCCTGCCCGTGTTGGGCAGCCTGGAGGACCTGGCCGTCCAGGGGATTGGCGCGCCCCCAGGTAAGCGGCCGCCACCATTCCCCTCCTGCTCCGGCCCGGGTGCGCCCTCCCAGTCAGGCCCTGGAGTGGGGCGACACCAGGTTACAGTATGTTGTTGTGAGTAGTACTAAAACTAATCCAAATGGATTCTAAGCCCTTCCTTCTTCTGAGGGTAGTTCTTTATCTGCCTGCATGTTTTGTTTTTGTTTTCACATTTGGAATTTACTGCAGTTGTAACATCGATTGAGTTGTCTTTCACGCTGCCAGTGACAGCACCACCATAATTAGCCCTTTGATTCTTCCTGTTTGAAAGAAAAGCAAAAGATAAGGGGAGCAATGGGGCTTTGTGATTTCCGCCCAGAAAACAAGTGTAATCAGCATGTAAATGAATGCGTTTTTTTCTCAGTTATCTTAGTTATGAGTACCCATGTGTTAACAAATGGGAAAATAACACAGTCATTGCAGCCAGTCTATAATAATCACTGTATGATGAATTCTAGTGGTAAACCTGCCAAGATGCGCAGATTCTCAGCGTGATCACGTTGATTTCATTGGTCACAAATGGAGGGCAGCACACGGTCCTGCGTAGCGATGATGGGTCTGTAAACAGTAAGCCAGCCACGCCAGCAAACTGGCAGGTGTTTGGTTAGGATCTATGAACGCTGTTTGGAACTGTGCCCTCAAAATTGTTTTATTTACTTATTTATCTCAAATATTGATGTTCTGCCTTTCTTATGATTCGAGGTTGCTTCCCCTCAAATAATGCAACAATGGGTCACGGAGTCACACCAGTTTGCTAACTAGAAGCAAGGGCTTTGCGTAAAGGTATTATACAGTGATGTCAGGGATAGATGTTAAGCTATCCAGGCAGAGTGTCGGATTGCAGCTCAAGGACGCAGAGCGAAGGAAAACACAGACGCTGAAGTATTCCTCCACCAACTCTGCTTTTTACTTTGGAATACGTACAGCAGCACAGCAAACAGTTATCGGCACAGCAAACTCGAAATACGTACACCATACTCCAACTACAACCCACACTGAGCGCTGGAAGCGTTCTGGTTAAGTGCAGCTCTGCACCAACCAGATCGCTCCCATTTGCCTAACTAGGCAATTGCTCTCACCTGTGCTGTGACTCAGCACCTTTTGCAATCACAGCTGTCTGTGATTGCCCTCCATTGGGCCTTGCATCTTCAGGCCTACAAATTCCAGGTTTGGAGTGCTTTACAAACCTTGACAAGCGACACGCATCACACCGTACAACAAGATGCAGCAGAGATGAGCAGAAGAGGTCACGCTTGTGCACACTTGTGTACTGTCCTCGTTATTCGCTGCAACTCTCCTGTTGAGACAAATCAAAATCTTTTTTTAAATGTAAAACAAAGCTAAAAGGCAGAGAACTCCTGAATATCAATACGCAACACAGACAATAAAATGAAAATCGACAGCAGCAGCAGACCTGGCTCAGTATTCAAACACCTTGATTTCACTTTCATTGAAAAGAATGGCTTTGAATTGTGATACAGCTTTGTAAGCCTGTCCGCTTTGCAGAAAGACTGGTTTGAAGGGGAAATGAAGTGAAATAATCCAGTGATGGCGAACCTATGACACGTGTGCCAAAAGTGACACACTCCGATGTTTTGGATGACACACCAGCGTTTGCCAACACCCAACAACAAACACCGAGTTTGTTTTATTTGTATTTTGTTTTTGTAATTATTTGATGTTTCTTTATATAAGACATAGTACCATACATGATAGTACCATACTGTGTTTTTTAAAATACATGAATATGTAAATGATTGTTTCTCTGTTGTTTGGGTGGGGGGAGGAAGTGACATGTCGGTAGAGTCAAATTAGGCTTTTTTTTGACACAGCAAGCCCAAAAGGTTCGCCATCATTGGTCTAATCTAAGGTTGCTCTCTGTTTCCCTTTTGGTACTGAAAACTAAGCTTCTTGCCCTGCCTTCTATATATTACACAGGACCCAGGCATTGAAAGGTGGGAGACCCTCTGCTCTTACCTGGAGATCCTCAGAGGCTCATCCTAGACTGCGGCCCCATTACACTGAAGACAAAATTGAGGACATTTGTGCAAACTCATTTCCTTATCTCTCTGTAGGGTATCCCAATTTTGAGGTTTCCTGGTAACACCTTTTGAGGTTTCCTGGAGCCAATGAGGAGCAAGGTTAGAACAGGATTAGAGCGCAATCCTAAACTGCGCTGGAACAGCAAGGCCTACACTGTGGGCCTACACTGTATCCAGTGCAGCTTTGGAGTACTCTGGAGGCTCCCCCGGCCAAGGGCGCATTTGTGCCCTTGTCCCAGGGGAGGCTCCTGCCTCCCCTATGGGTTCCTTGGATCTCCACCTGCTGTATAGCAGGCACAGAGCCGAGGATGCCACAAGGCCTGAATCGGGGCCACGTGGCCTGGGGACGGAGGCTTGGATGTGGCCTAATGGTTCTAAACAGCGGTGGCATCTAAATGATTTAAGAACAGGAACTCACTTTTCATTGGCACGTGTCAGGACCCGCCCACCGGAAGTGACGTCATAAGCCAGAGGCTGGCGGAGCCCAGGTCTACCCGCGGCTGGTTCCTAGCCAGCGACGATGTCAGTGACGAGTGCCTGGCGCCTACAGAACAGAAAGCCAAGAATTCCCCCCTCCCCAATTGCAGCTCCAATGGCGATGGGGACAGTCTCCCAAAGAAGCCTCACACCCAGAGCGCCAGTGAAACGCTCTGGACTGGAGAGACAGTGGTGAAAGCCTTTCCTTGGTCTTTGCGGCTAGGCGAGGTGGAGTTATTCAAAATTGCCAGGGAAGATGAAAATTGGCACGGGGGCAGCAGCCTCAAAGCCGAGGCTGGCTGAGCAGAATGAGGCAGGAACCTGTGGAAGGGGCTGAGGGGCGGCACCACTCCGGACGGCACCCTTGGGCGCTTCCCCACACCAAAGCCCGCTTACGCCTGGCACATCAGGAGGGCAGCTTTAAAAAGTCCCGGCCCCCCTCGATTCACCACCGCACCCCCAGGACGCCCCTTCTCCCCAGTGGGCTGCAGACTCACCAGAGCGGCTGCTGACTCCACGTGTGGCTGGAGGGAGCGAGGAAGGGGGCTGTGCAGGGTGGGACTTCCCGACTGCAGCCCTTCGCCCTTCGCCCCCCTAGGAATCCGGAGTCACTCCCTTTAACCCTCTGAGTGCCGGCCAACCAAGAAGAAAAGCTCTTTGCAGAAGAATTAGGAGGGGGGAGGAGGGAGAGTGAAGTGGGCAGAGTCAGCCCTAATTTTAACAAGTGGAACTGAGTTCCCCCGCGTTCCCTCTGCATGACATTACTGATGCTATGTGATCACAGGGTAGAAATGTTATGCGGGGCCATGTGGCCTGGGGACGGAGGCTTGGATGTTGCCTAATGGTTCTAAATGAGTTTGGCCTTTTGTGTGGAAGACATACCTACATATCATATGCCCATGTCTGGCTCCAAATACAAATCAGGGAGTCAGAAAAATAACACAGGGACCTAAAGAAGCTAAAAGACACCAGTCCATGTTTCAGTTTTTCAAAATACACTCAGCCTTTCGTGGCTGGAGTGAGGGGCGTGGGTGTGGGGGCTGTGTTACAGTCTGAGAAATGAGGTTCTCCAATGACGTTTGAGAAACGATTACCCAGATAAATGATGCTTGGCCACTGGAGCCAGATCTCGTTTTAAAATGCATGGATCTGTCAGTATTCCATCCTGTCTGGCCCATAGACAAAAACAAACCTTCAGGATCAGAATGTCAATGAATCCAACTAGTGTGGATTTGAACAGTTAACTTGGTCTTTCTTGGTTCAAGGAAGGAAATGATTAAATAGATGTCTTAAGAGTGTTCCAGTTCCGTATGATTATTCATTTTTCTTTTCTCTAACTCTTTTTTTAAAAAATATTTTCCTTCAAGCAGAATACTTGTACTCTACCTGTGTGATGTATAGGTCAATGACTTCTTTGAAAATCAATAGAACTCTCATGAATTACTGTCACATACAACATAGCCTGCCAATCAGCTGTGTTTCCACCTATCATGATTTTTCTCCCCAGCCTTTTGCTGTAGTATTTCTCCTGGGATGTGCTATCCCAGATATCAATATGTTTGCCACTGGCTTCTGAGGATCACATAACACCTTCATTTCTTTGCCACTGAGATTAATCTTGGTGTTAGAAACAGTGTGGAACCCGCAAAGTGTGAAGAGCAACATGTCTGCCTATCTGTCTGTCTACCTGTCTGTTTTTCTCTTTATCTCAGTTTTAGGTTATTACAGTATTTATAGAGACTCCCATTAAATAAATAAATAAATAAATAAATAAATAAATAAATAAATAGGGCCAGGAACACCCTCTCAGTGGGTTTCAATGGGGAGATTTTATTCTACCAATGTATATCCTGCCTTTCAAAACAGCAGCTGACAAAACCGAGTTAAAAGCACAAATGACAATGCAGCAAAGATGCATAATTTCAGCAATGAACAGACCACTGCACTAGCAGCGCCCTCTGAAAAACAATCTCAGTTAACCTCTGATGTAATGCATGAAGAAGACTGAAATGCTACTCTTAGTCCTCAGAGAAGTATATACAGTACATCTAATGACGGCATATAGCCTTCTTTTGCTCTATGCATTATATGGTACTCCTCAAGCAGGGAGGTGTGTACAGCAGATGCAGTGAAGTACTACATCTATTTTTAATAGCTTGCCTCCAGATATGATGTTAGCAAAAAACAGTCCCACAGGTGCTTTATGTTGTCAAAAGGCATTTCTGTCCATCCTTTTTTAAGTATATCGTTTTCATCCAAAAAGTACATGCTGCTAATAATAGATATGGTAAATTCCCTTTGTGTGTGTGTGTGTGTGTGTGTGGTTCCCTCTAGGCTGGGAATAAGAGATCTGATATGTAAGAATTTACTTTAGCAAAGCAGGAGGAACTCCAGCCTGCACTCATGTGAATCCATCCTACTTGAATTCTGTGGGGTGAGAAAAGTGCCAATGTGCAGGGCCAAAGAGAAGCATATGGAAATAAAGTCATTTCCTGCAGAGTGATTGCATGGAGCTTTCAGAGTCATATATGAGAATACAAAGGACAAGAGTGAATTCAAAGAGGAAAGGGTCATTGTGGAATCACATGACTATATGGGAAAACCTGGCTCTCATGCGTGAACAGCAGAGCCGGCTCTAGGAGCAGTGGGGCCCAATGTGGGGCATTCTTGCAGGGCCCCACCCTCCCCGCGGGCCTCTCCACTCACCTAGAAAAGCGCTTGTGGTGCCACATGTGGTGACATGATGATGTCACCGCCAGCTGCTTCCAAGAGACCTATTTTGGGCAGTTTGGAGGCAGGAGCTGCTGGGAGAGCCCAAAGTAAAGCTGTTCGGCTCACCCCACTGACTTACAGTTCATAGAGATCCCAGCTGCAGCAGCAGGCAATCTGCTTGCTGTGCTGGTGCAGGGCCCCCCAAACTGCGGGGCCCAATGTGATGACATTGATCACATTGGCTTAAGGCCGGCCCTGATGGGCAGTAACTGATGAAGCTTTTCCAACATGATCGGAACACAAACACATGATCCAACACAAAAATTGTCCCGTGGATTGGTCTCATGAATCCCGTCTGAATGACAATGAAAAAAATGTCATTCAATAGAATGTAAATAGAACTATCTCATGTTCCAACATACTGTCAGTACGTTGGGTTGAGAACATATGAACTACCTAGAGAAGATCAGCCATTGGCGCACATTACAGCAAAATAATGCACTTTTTTTTTTTAAAAAAAATGTAAACATGGAAAAGCCAAATGTTCTCCTATGAACGTGTTCCATGAAAAGAGGCTTTGGCAGACTCTGACCTGCTAATGAGCCCTGGTGAGTCCAGAGATCAGTAGTGGCATGTAGGCAGAGATGGCCATCCCCTTCGTAGCCACCCAATGCTTTAGCTGGCATTCTGCCATCGGGCAGCTGCTCCTCTCACCCTACTTGCAGGTGGTGGGGCTTCTGGCAGCAGGAGTAGAGTGGTCGCTCTAGGCAATTGCATTTCTGCTCCTTGGCCCTCAGTTCCTGCAGGGCAGCAGAAGAGATAAGGAGCTGCACAGCGTAGCAGGAGCAGATCTGCTGCTCAAAAGTTGGATGGATGGCATGCATGCCCCCCTCTGACTCACGGTCAGCAGGGGCTTGAACTTGGGGGAGGGGGCATTCAAAGTGCTGTGCAAAGCAGTGTTATTCAAACTGTGGGTTGGGACCCACTTGGTGGCTCACAATCTGATGTCAGGTGGGTCACCGAAAGCTGGGAGCAGCCATCTTGGAAACTGAAGACCATACTCTTGTTATATTCCTTTTGTGAGTGTTAACAGTTTGAATTTTCAAGTGAGGGTTTAAAAAAATTTTTTTTTAATTCAGTGCTTTTACATAATATTTTGTCCCCGTCTTGCTTTCTATCAGGGATGTTTCATGGTTGTACAATTGCTGCAGTCCAAGAATGCCAGTTTGCATTTCAGGAGTGTCATTTTTTAATGTTACAATAACAGCACTGATGTCATTTCTTGCCACAATATCACTTCCAGATTAATGACATCACTTCTGGTGGGTTCCAGCACGAGTGCCATTCTAATAAGTGGGTCCTGGTCTAAAAAGTTTGAATACCACTGGTCTAAAGCTAATGACCATTTTCATATATGACACTTCATAAGAACATAAGAAAAGCCCTACTGGATCAGGCCAAAGGCCCATCTAGTCTAGTTCCTGTATCTCATAGTGGCCCACTAGATGCCTCAGGGAGCACGAGACAACAAGATGTCTGCATCCTGTTGCCACTCCCCTGCTCCTGGCATTCTGACGTAGCCTACTACTAACGTAAGGAGATTGCACCACTCATCATGGCCTATAGGACTGGCCTATAGGACCTAAAAGTCCATGCTGGACTTTTCCTCCAGAAATCTGCCCAATCACCTTTTAAAGGCACTTAGGCCAGATGCCATCACCACCTCCTGGGGCAAGGAGTGACACAGATTAATTACACACTGGGTAAAAAAGAATTCCCTTTTATCTGTTTAACTTCCCTTTTATAATTTAACTCTCCCAACACTCCATTTTAATGGCTGTCCCCTAGTTCTGGTGTTGTGAGAGAGGGAAAAGAACATCCCTCTATCGAGACTATCCATTCTATGCATAATTCTGTACGTCTGAAAACTTTGGGCCTCTTCACGCATAACTATTTCATATGCTCACCTAAGAGTTGTTCTTTTAAAGGTACATCTATAAATAAAAGTGGGAATGTGTTGTAAAGCATGCGCCTTACATGCTTTAAGTTAGGTGCACTCATCAGCGGGCTGTGACTCTCTGGCAAGCCCGGATTTCTTGCTGGGTAATGTATGACATGGCCCTCACCTGATTTCTAGGGTGAGATCCAAGAGACAAAGGTTTAAACAAGAGTAAGGCTGTCAGAACCAAACCATTAACAGCTTGCAAGTGGAGGTTTAAAATTCCTTTGGCGCTCACTTTGTTTAAGGTCATATGTTCACAAATGTCAGAAATAATCCTGTGCTTTAACTCCACACTTCAGGCGTTGTTTAAAGTTCACATTGAAAGATATCATATGCCAGTTTAAACAAGCACTGAGTGACTGCTAAAACTATAAGACAGGTCAATAAATAGGAAGGGCACATAGGGGAGAAACCTTTTCAGATTTTCTTTGTAGAGGAATGTGGCTCTCCTGCACTCTTGAGTATGCTCTACCTGTAGCAGGCAGCACATGTTCAAATGACATCTTTTATTAGAGTATTCCACTTATATTGGATCTGTCAGGGAGGCACCTTCTCATTCTGCCAAAATAGGTCTCTTGGAAGCAGTTTCATGCTGCCTTTTTCTCCCCTGCACATCATACGTGGGATGAATGTTTGGAGGGTACATAGGATTGTGCTGGCTGGCTCTATTCCCAACCACCACATGTTTGGCTGAAGCCACAAATAGGCTTACCACATGTACAACTGTATTGGGTATGTCCACACAATCCGAAAAGCTTGTGCCAGGGTCACAGTCATACAAAGAGTCGTATCTGTTCTCACTGTTGACTGAGTGGGCAGATGTTGGGAGTGAGGCCAGCAGGTGGGGAGGTCAAGGCGGACCAGTGGATACACTCTTGCTTCCGTTCTGTCCATTTGTGTTATATGCAGAGGCGGATCTACAGGGAGGGCAAAGCTCTAAGTGTTGCAAGGAGCCTTACCCTGTCATGTAAATCCCTCCTCTCCCTTGCTGCCGTAGCCAGTAAGCAACGCCAAGATGTTGCTGTTCCCTGTGAGGATTGGCTAAAATGGTGCAGGAGAGGAGTGATTTCCACTGCAAGGTAAGGCTTCTTAGAGCTTTAAGGCTTCATATAACCTTAGATCTGCCTCTGGTTATATGGGTAACAAAAGTGAGAACAGAATGGCAGTGTTCCTGCATATGTAGACGTGTGGATTGGCTGGGGTAAATAGGATACCGGGGTAAATAGGATACCAAGCACAACATGGACAACAGAAAAAAATCAAGTAAATTATTGACGATTATTAAAATGACTACAATAAATAACTACATGTGCAACTTTTCAGCGCTGACATAGCAGTGCCAATGGGGCATGTGCAGTATCCTGCAGTTGGGGGGGGGAAAGTCCCAGAGGCCTCCTTAACATATTGAAACATCTGTTCCTTTACCCTGGTACTGGAAAGTTGGTTAGGATTGAGCCCTACGCCTGTTTTGATGATGTGCACAACACACTGGATACTTGCTTGGGCAACTGGCCAAGCATAGATAGCAGCCCTGTGGCTGTTTCCCAGTGGCCTGCAGTTAAGTTAAACACAGTAGAGCACATACAGTCACAAATGCTGCTGGTGGTGCAGGAGCAAAGCAGAGACATTTGACACATGGGCTGAAAGCATGGGCAGCCCATCCATGAGGTGAGGTGATGCAGGTTGGATAAACTGCAGATTGTGCAGGGCAAGAGGGCAGATTATTTGGGGGGCCTTCACCCCTCCATCCTGCTGTGGATTGATCTGCTTTCTGCTCTTAGTGAGGGGAAAGTGAATCATCAACCCCCTCACCATGTTTCTTCAAACATGGAGCTTCTGGACCCCTGGCTTGATTTTTCAGGGACTGCACATCCCTTTCATTCATGTAGTTCCTCTCAAATCAAACTGGATGTCCCGCACATATGCACGGGAAGAAAATGTGCCAGAAGCAGACCTGAGGTGACATTGGGCAGCGTTCCAGATTCTGCCACTCCTGGCTGAAACAACATCAGTAGCCAGCAGGTTTTTTTCCCCCCTACATCTGAGCATGAAGATAGTTTATCTAAGCAATGAGAACATAGAATTAGAGCAGAAGCACGTATAAAGGTGCACCACTTGTATTAGTACACCCCAGTGCTGGTTCCATTCTTCAGTTGTCTACTTCCCCTTCCCCCCGTTTCAATTCATGCTTGCTGAGGGTGGAAGGAGAGGGATAAAGGGGGATGCTGGCTTGCAGGGGGGACAGTTAGTTGACATCACTAGCACCGACTGTGTGGGTGCAGAGGTGCTGTCGGCACTCACAATAATTTTTTGTGGGTGCTCCACACCCCCAATGACCAGCACCCCCACAGAGCTCGGCAAACCCAATGTCAGCACTACTCTTGGCCTGTTCGTGCGGCGCATGCGAACAGGCCGAGGGCACCCCCTCTCCTGCATGTCTGCTGCGCTGCCCTCAGCCTGTTCACTGCTGGGCCAGGTGCGTTCCGCCAAGGCCCACCTAGTGGAGTGGTGAACAGGCTGAGTCGAGGGCAGTGCAAGCATGCACAGTGTTTGTGACGCAAGGCAACCACTGTGCATGCTTGGGTTCTCCGGAGAGCCCGAGCATGCGCAGCAGTCGCCTCACATCGCAACCACTGTGCATGCTCGCTCCAGCAGCATCCCATTGGTTCCTCCTCTGACATCCTGATTGGCCGGCTGGCTGCGTCAAAGGGCGTGGCTACCTTGGGGGGGGGCTATGTTGGGGGTGTATTTTACTGCTGTGTGGGCATGGCTACATCAAGGAGTATGGCTGCATTGGGGGGCATGGCTACGTTGGTGTGGCTACATCGGGGGCGCGGCTACTGGGCAGCCCCCAATGTTGAGATCAAGTCAGTTCCCCTGGTTGACATGAACCTGCCCAGATATTGAAATCTGAGACAGAGGCATACCTAGGGCGGGATCACAGCACTGAGTTTTGCAAGCAGATTCTCCCCCTCTTCTTCGGAGCCATTTGGAACCAATGTAGCCTCTGTTTTGCTCTAATTGCTGGGAATGGCTCCAAAGAGGAGGGGGTGGCTGCTTGCAAAACTGGGAAGGGAATCCCCTTCTAAGTATGCCTCTGATCTGAGGTCTCATGTGGAGTATGAGATGTATGAGATGTATGAGAAACTGGATTTTTTGCAATGCTTAGAATGTGGAACCCTCTCCCAAGGCCAGTGTGTCTGGTCCTACCACTGTTTGCCTTCCAACAAGTAGCCAAGCCTGCGTTGTTGTCCAGGATTCTGTGACAAACACAAGTTGCCTACTGCTGCTTTTTTTAAAGACTAACAACTGCAACTACAGTTTGTAGTTAGGTTTACATTCATGTTATGTTAACGTTGTTGGAACCTATGAAGCTTGGGATCTAACTCCCTGAAGGAAGTCTCCTTCCACCCAATCACACTGAGATAATCCTGGGACGCTCATCTGAGGTGACTTGGGCGGCATATGGAGAGAAAGAACCGTCTGGCCTGTGGCACTCTGCCTATGGAACTCTCTCCACTCGGAGGCTTGTCTGGAGTCTACAGTGATGTCTTTTAAGCACCAGGTGAAGTCCATGTAAGCCGCTTTGGGCATTTGCGTCAGCATGGACAAGGTGGGCCATAAATTCTTCAAATAACTAAAAATAAATTTTCTTTTCCTTTATAAATGGTGGGATTTCAACTTCTGCTGAGATTGGCTTTAATGCTGACATTTTATCGACTGATTTACTGTTGATCGTATTTCGGTGGCATGTTCTTATAAATGGAAACGTTGAAACCTTTCCAACACTCTGGAAATGTGGATACCTTCTTCAAAGACATGTTTCTTTGGACTGCTATTTGTTTTATCATTGTTAGTTGTCTTGAGGGTCATGATAGAAAACTGGAGAATGCTGGAAATCAGCATAGACGTACATATATCAGGGTGCAATCCAGAGGGAGGGATGGGCCAGCGCAAGCCCCTTGAGCTGACCAAGGAGTGTTGTGAACATGCTGCAAAGCAAGTTGTCAGGGTCCTGGAGGGGTCCCTGCCTTACCTGGGGCCAAAACCAGCCCAGACTGCTTGGTGGCCGTGGGCTCCCACCCTGCCCAGGGCCACAGCAGGATATCTGGATATCATGCATGCCAGCGAGCACCGAGTGTGGCCAGACAAGTGGCGGCCAAGTCCTAAGGGCAGGGTGGGTGGGCGGGCTAAGACTTGTCAGGCCAGGCACTCCGCCACTGATGCACTCCTGACTACGGCGACTGGCAGATCCAAGCAGCCTCATAGGGGTGACTGGCACATGACACAGGGAAGGGGATAATATTACTCCGAGCTGCACCATAGCCAACTCCTAACCTGTGCTAGATAAGGTGCAGGCCAATTGGCCTGCCTGTTCCAGTGCAGGTTAGCTGTACTGATAACGTACTGTCAGCTAATAAGCTAACTCCGTCTGCTCAAACTAAGCTGTATTACTGGCCCACAAACACTGTTCCCGAGAATATCATATTCCATGCCATTCACATGGAAACAAAGTGAGGGAAAGTCTGCCTGTACTGAATCACACCCATTGTCTTTGTGGCTTTCCCTTGAGACAAAACAGAAATTACCATTACCTCTATTAAGTACCCCCCACCCCCACCTTCTCATGAAAAAGCATCTCAAAGGGGGGAATATATAAGAATAAGGTAATAAGACAACATCGTAGATAATATGGACTTTTGTTGGATTCTCCCCCCCCCCAAGTTGCACACACTTAATACACACAACGAGGTTGGTTGCCGGCAGTGCTGCAGAGTAGAAGCAAGCCGCCCTTCTTGGGAAAAGCATCTTTTGTCAGGGAAACAGTCATATTTGTGGGCCCTTGGAAAGGGAACTGTTGTGTTAGACTGGATAATAGCCTCGCTCTAGCCACATCTGCTCTACAACTGACAATTGAAAGCAGGTATCACAATGTAGCAAGGTGTTTTTTGTTTTTTTTCCATTTCTTCCCCGGCTGTTGCCCTCTATTACTGCCTGCATTTAGCAATACAAACACAATGCAGTTGCCTCTCACAAAGTGTAGGAATCTGTGTAATTGGGTGGAAAACTCTGATAATGAGACTTCATTAGAGAGAGGGAAATGGTGCACACGGCATCCTGGATCAGCAACATTGGTGTCAGGAGCATTTCAAGGACTTCTTTGTACTCACAAATAAAGCAGTTAGACGGTACAGCACTGCACATTTCTAAAAAAAGACATTGAGCTGCTACAAAAGGTGCAAAAAGCTTTATAGGCTTTGCTGGGGCAAGGAGAAGCTGAAGAAGTCACTGGGATGGCTTGTTGCAGAAAGGCAGAAACAAGAAATGGAGTGACACTTGCCAATCTTGGGTCATTTTCAGATAGACTTTTCTGGATAACTGTGACCCCCAAAGACTCCGAGCTATACTTCTTCTACCAAGGATGGGCACCGAACTCAGGATGACTTGACTCGAGTCATGCAGAAATGCTATTTTGGATTACTTGAGTTGACTTGAGTCGTGGACGTCACTGAGCCGGACTTGACATGCCACTCAGAGCCACTGATTCAAAAAAAGAGTTGGGACTCAAGTCATTTTGAGTTCCTATCTCGTTTTGTGTGTTCCTGCTTACTTTTTTCACTGCTTCTGTGTCATGCTGAAATGCCTTGTGGCAATCCAGAAGCTGGCATTCTGCACAGCAGAAGATGTGGATGGAGGGAAGGTTGGTCACAGGAAGCAGGAACTAGGGCGGTTGAGGGTAGGAGGAAGTCGTAAACCATTGACCCGTGACTTGACTCGTTTCTCAAAATGACTCTGACTTGCGGTGTGAAAGACGCGAAATTTTGCACATATAGAGTCATGACGGGTGCCCACGATGACCTGCAAGTCAAATTGCAGGATTGATGACTCACAGTCCAACTCTTGAGTCTGGCTCAAGACTCTGATGGGAGCATATTCCTGCCTTCTGCTCTGGCACAGGCTGGACAATCAAACAGACCAAAACCAGGCTAGGTTCATGCTAGTTTTAATACTGATACCTCAGCCTAAAGGGTAACTATCACCAAACGTTGATGGAAATCACAAGTAGAAGTAATCTGAGCTGAGCAGTCCAATCCTTTCCTGGATCGCCACAGAGGATGCAGAGGTGCTGGCACAGCCTCCTCCATACACTATGGGCCAGCCAAGGACCTGGCAGCAATGGGGGGGGTAAGTACAAAAACTTTTTTACTTACCTATTCCACTGCTTCCTGGTCCCTAATGGGCCTATTTGGATCTGTGACAGCTCTTTGGCTGGCATAAATCTGAGTGGGTCCAAGGGGATAACACTGAGCGTGGACCAGAGGCATAGAATAGCTGAGTTGCCACTGCTGTTGATATCCACTCCCAGTTCACCCTCAACATGCTCCCATCCCAGCCCAATTCCTGCTCTAATCCACCCCTGGGACATCCCCTCTGCCAACCTACCCTCTGGCAGGGGCCTGCCACTCCATTTTGCTATTGCTACAGCCAGTGGCATCTCTACAGGGAGGGCAGAGCTCTAAGTTTTGCAAGAAGCCTTACCTTGTAGTGGAAATCACCCCTTTCCTGCACAGTTGTAGCCAATCCTCACAGGGAACAGCAACATCTTGGCGTTGCTTACTGGCTACAGCAGCAAGGGAGAGGAGGGATTTACATGACAGGGTAAGGCTTCTTGCCACACTTAGAGCTCTGCCCTCCCTGTAGAGATGCCACTGCCTACAGCTGCTGCACCAGCAGCCCTTGTACTGACAGAATGCGACTTCTGTCAGCACAAAGCCTGGATAGGTTTGGGCCACGAGGGAGTAATCTTAAGCACACTTGCCTATGGTTAAGCACCAGTGAACAAAAAAGGACATGTCCAGTGGTGTTATGCTGCCGGAACGCTGGGCAGGACATCCGGGTGATCGACAGCCTGCCCATTGCATTCCGGAGCGTTACACCGTTTGCGTAATGTACGCAAGCGGCGTAATTGGTTACGCAAACGGCGTAACGCTCTGGAACGCAACGGGCGGGCTGTCGATCACCCAGATGTCCCGCCCAGCATTCCGGCAGCATAACACCGCTGGACATGTCTGAATAAATATGTTTAGGATTGTGCTGCAAGAACTCCCTTTCAAGATTAGTAGTTCTGGGAACAGGACGTCTCAGCAAGAGCAGTGCGGACGTCATTAATCCAAACATGTCCAACGTGAAGAAAAGTATTTTCCTCCCTCTCCCCCCAGTAGCAGAGTAGATTTCTCTTGATATTCCAATAAGACCAATTTAGGGGATTGATGATATGGACACTAGCAGGCAGGTGGTGCCCCCCCCCGAGTTTACTGACATTGAATGTTCAAATATGAATACTTTCCAAAACAAAAATTTATTCTTGCCATGTTAGGGCTGGCAGAATAATCCTTGGATCCGGTGTTTGCCATGTCCATGGAAGACAAACAGCATCAATAAGGGTAATCTTTACAAAAGTCATCTTTCCCATTTCAGAGAAATAGCAACTGCGTCTTGGTTTATTCTCTTGCTTTTGTGATGTGATGGAATGGCAGCGATGAGAACTGCAGAATGCACTCTGCATTAGCAATCAATTATCTCCTATCTAGAAGAAATGCTCGAGAATCTATGTGTGTGGCTCGCAAATACCTCTGAACCCACATTGCACGGTCTGGATGTGCTTTCTTCTAGATTCCCCCCCCCATGGGCGGATCTCATGTGGATTCAGTTTATACAGCTATGAGTTCTTTTAACAACCTGTGTTTTTAAATACCTTTGAACATTTAAAGCTGAGAGCAATGGGATTTGTATTCCCCCCCCTCAAAGAATTAAATAAAACAAACATGATGGAAGGCACCTCCATCTCAAAATGGCTCCAATGAATTCCAATGTGTGCGGCACAATTAGATTTGTTAGTATCTCTCTTTAATGAAGCTGAACACCACAGAAGCCATAAATAATGCACAGCTGCTAACCATCATAATTAGGGGGCCTGCTGAGAAATGGCTGCAGCACACCAATGGAGTAGCAGTGACTAACTATTTCAATACAGTGGCCCAGGGGATGGGGACCTATCCATCTCAGTGGATCGCATTCAGACCCAGCTTGCAGTGGCCTTATGATTCATCACCCCAGATGAAACGTGGTTGTGATCACTGTCAAATTCTTAATGGGTCATTGTTAAATCTACCATGGCAACCATTGTTGCAGACTGGGGAAGGTGAAGAGATAAATTCCCCCCAAAAGGCAGAACGATGGAGTAGACACTATTTGTAGCAGGCTTCTCTGGCCACGTTAAAGATACAGACCAACAGTGATGGCCAGGGGTTGGAAGCATAATTCACTTGATGTCCAAGGCATTTTTGCATTGTACGCAGAATTCTTCCATCTTGCTGGGATGGCATCTGGCCAGCAATTATAATGTCCTTTATATCCTTCACAGCTAGTTTAAATCCGCTATCATTTTAAAGCCTTAAATGTGCCGTTGAGCCAGCTTCAGGGTACAGGACTGCAGTCAACTCTTAGGGATAGTGATGTCATTGTTTGGAATACGCCTATGTTCTGCCAAATTCCCTGCTGGGCGTCTCCAAGGGCCCCAATGCCCACACTAGTTTCCCCTCCAGAGCAGCCTCAGAGATAGGCAAGAGGGAGGGGTTTCAGTCACCCACTGGGCAGCGATGGGATCTACAAATGAACAAGGGGAACTCTGGGCAGGACTTACGCGGGGCTTCCGCATGATTGGCTGGCTGTCCGTAGTGTTCCGCAGCTGTCCTGGCCTTGGGGGGCTGCCCCCAGTTAGCATGCCCCCCTACTGCTCGCCCAGGCACCTGGCGTGACCCTCACCTGTCCCCAACGGCGAGCAGGATCCCCCCCCCGAGGCCAGGGCAGCCGCGGAACGCTGCGGATGGGCTGCCACTCAAGCGGAAGTCCTGCCTATGTCCCGCCCAGCGTTCCCCTTGTTCATTTGTAGATCCCATCGTTGCCACTGGGCCTCCTCTCTTCCAGCAGTTTCACTTGGAATCACTGGCTGGGCAGCCTCCTCCAGACTGCCCTCATCACCGGCTTAGCTCAAAATACCCTAATTTAGCACCAACAAACCATAGGCAGTCAGCTTGCCTAAGCCACAACTGCCTCCTCCACTTGGTGGCTCCAGGGGCGTGGTAGCCATACAACAGTTCTCCACAGTTACTCCCCACAATAACCTTACTTTATCCAGTCCTTTAACAGTCAGTCCATCCAACAGTCCTTCAGTCCTTCAGTCAGTCAGTCAGTCCATCCAGCAATCCACAGCCACTTTCCTTCCTTCCTTCCTTCCTTCCTTCCTTCCTTCCTTCCTTCCTTCCTTCCTTCCTTCCTTCCTTCCTTCCTTCATACACCTGCCCGGTGCTGCACCTACCTGGTGCTAACTTACTGCAGCTCCTTCCTCCAACTTTATACTGAGGCAGGCCAAGCGGTGTCTGTTGCTGGGCAGACTTTAATTCATCAGCCACACCCATCTGCACCTGTGCTAATCACCCTTCCTAGCCAGGGCCCTCATCAGCCTGCAGCTGTGTTCCTGCTGCAGGCAAAGACCTTGGGGGTTAACCCTGTAATCCCTGGTTTATTTGGACAAGGAGCCACTGCTGATACCATTTCCTAACTCCTGGGGGTATCTTCCACCTTTTCCAATACAGCCTAGTTCTTTAACAAAGTAAATATAAATAAAGGAATAAAATTTTGAGGCAGTTCCCAAAGCTCACATTCTGTGGCATTTCAACAGTAGCTGGAGACGTGTGTCTGAAGATGTGAAGGTTTTCTAACAGCTTCTGAGGAGATTGTACTGGTATATAAAGCTGCATTTGCTTTGGTTTGCATGTTTTTTTGACTGTTGCTTAAAAATTGTTGTGAGCTGCCTTGGGTGCCTCTTGGAAGGAAAAGGCATTTATATATGTTGGGTAGCATCCCAATTAGCATTACATTATGCCCAAGGTGGTTTCAACACTGACAAACCTACAAAAGTAATTCCAAAAGAAATCCACAATAGTCCAACAATTGATCCAATAATTACATAAAATAACAACATAGTAATACTTCCGATAATGCTGTTCAGTGCTGTTTTGGTCTATTCTTGGATGGGAGATAGAATATAAGAACATAAGAAGAGCCCTGCTGGATCAGGCCAAAGGCACATCTAGTCCAGCTTCCTGTATCTCACAGCGGCCCACCAGGTGCCCCGGGGGGCATGAGACAACAAGATGCTTGCATCCTGTTGCCACTCCTTTGCACCCAGTACTCTGAAGTAGCCTACTACTAATGTAAGGAGGCTACAACCCATCATTGCCTATAGCCCACAATGGACTTTTCTTCCAGAAATCTGTCCAATCCCCTCTTAAAGGCATCAAGACCAGATGCCATCACCACCTCCTATGGCAAAGAGTTCCACAGATTAACTACCCGCTGGGTAAAAAAGTACTTCCTTTTATCTGTTTTAACTCTCCCAACCCTCAGTTTTAGCGGATGCCCCCTGGTTCTGGTGTTTTGAGAGAGGGAAAAGAACATCCCTTTATCGACTCTATCCCTTCCATGCACAATTTTGTATGTCTCAATCATGTCCCCCCTCAGGCGCCTTTTTTCTAGGCTGAAGAGCCCCAAACACTGCAGTCTTTCTTCATAAGGGAGGTGCCCCAGCCCCATAATCATTTTTGTCACTCTCTTCTGCACTTTCTCCAGCTCCACTATGTCCTTTTTGAGATGCGGCGACCAGAACTGGACACAATATTCCAGGTGTGGCCTTACCATCAATTTGTACAATGGCATGATAATATTGGCTGTTTTATTCTCAACCCCTTTTTTAATGATCCCAAGCATAGAATTAGCCTTCTTAATTGCTGCTGCACACTGGGTCGATACCTTCATTGAATTGTCCACCAACACCCCAAGATCTCTCTCCTGAGCTGTCACAGACAGCTCAGAACCCATTAGCCTATAGGTGAAGTTTTGGTTTTTTGCTCCACTGTGCATCACTTTACATTTGTCTACGTTGAAACACATCTGCCATATGGCTGCCCATTCCCCCAACTTGGAGAGATCCTTCTGGAGCTCTTCACAATCCTTTCTGGTTTTTACCACCCGGAAAAGTTTCGTGTCATCTGCAAACTTGGCCACCTCGCTGCTTATCCCTGTCTCCAGGTCATTTATGAATAAATTGAAAAGCACGGGCCCCAAGACAGATCCCTGGGGCACTCCACTTTTCACCTCTCTCCATTGTGAAAATTGCCCATTGACCCCCACTCTCTGTTTCCTGGCCCTCAACCAATTCTGGATCCATAAGAGGACCTGCCCTCTTATTCCCTGACTATGAAGTTTCTTCAGCAGCCTTTGGTGGGGGACCGTGTCAAACGCCTTCTGAAAATCCAGGTATATGATATCCACAGGTTCACCCACATCCACGTGCCTGTTGACCTTTTCAAAGAATTCCAAAAGGTTTGTGAGGCAAGACACCCTTACAGAAGCCATGCTGACTTCAGAATTCTGACCTTACAGAATGCCAGGCTGTGACACATTGTAGTACCTGTTGTGGCAGAACGGAGTCGCTGTGGAGCTGATTAGCCAATGTGGGAATGTGTGAGAAGGCCAGCTGGCAAAAGAGTGGGGTAGGACCTTCAGGACTGGTCCAGGTTTGACTTACGATTGACTGCTGAAGCTCAATGGCATGCAGCCAGAGGAGAGAACAACACTGTAAAGGCTACATCTGGGACTTAGGATTCCGTGAATCACAGAATATTGTATATTTGTAACAAAGCAAAACAAAACAAAACAAAAATCATTGAAAAATGGTTTAGATTAGCCTGCCCATTACGCCTCCTTAGGCATTTGCTTTGGCATGGGAAAGGTGGGGTATAAATTCTTCAAATAAAATAATAAATATAGCACTCATCATCTTGGGTAGATTGATAGTTATTGTACCCAATGGGAGCAGCGCATTCTGGCCAATCGGCACCAGTTTCCTTCAATGATCTTAATAGCAATGTTTCAGATATGACTTTTCAGGAATAGATCCCTAGTGTTTACAAAAGTATTACTGCATGCAGAAAATGCAGCTAACAACTCATAATAAGGCAATAATGCAGACATATGAAATTTCATAACAAATATAGAATTACGATATAACAATTCAAAACAATTATAAATCCATACATATTTACTAGTAAATGAAGCTTGCATTTGGCAACCTGGTAGAGCTGGGCATTCACTTTGTAATAAATGAATGGGAAAATGAACTAAATGAGATTTATTCAGTTCATTTCTGTTCATTACAAAATGAATAGGGACCCTAATGAAGGTGTATAAATGGATCCTTCTCAGAAAGCCATTAATTTTTGTATTTTTAAATATTACTTTGTCATTGCTGTATTGAGTAGGTAGCAGCAGGCTCTGCTGTACAGATGATATGTACAGTATGTACAGTAGTTGTCCCAGACAAATACCATCTTAAATATCCATAGTGTTGTGTGTGGGGTGCAACATGATCCCAGTGTATTGTGGGTAAAAATAACTGCTGTTCATGAAAAATGGAGGCCACCACCCTGATAGCACCATTTTAAAAAAACTCACAGACAATGTCTTCTGGGACAGTAGGAGCATTCATTACGGCACGTCCCAAGGCATATATATTTTCCTTATTGTTGCATTCCATGCTTTACAAAGTTGAGATTTCTTCCCTCCCCTCATCTGACTCAGTGATGCCTCAGTTGAACTTACCAGCAAATGGCCTTCTATGACCAACAGTAGTGATTTGGAAGACACAGGGCGCAATCCTATACTGTGCCGGAATGGTGAGGCTTGAGCGCTGACGCAGGGTGCAGTGTAGGATTGCGCTGCCCATCTGGAGGCACTAGCCATGATTAGAATTGGGCCATAAATACATTTAAATTGATCAGAACATAGGTGCCGACTTTGTGGGTGCCAGCGGGCAGAGGGCACCCCCAATATTGGGCACCCCCACAGAGCGCGGCACTCCCATCCTATATGACTGAGGGCACCCCCATGCCCGCCGGCCACCACGCTGCCCTTGGCTCAGCCGTGAGAGCAGGCAGCGCAAGCATGCGCAGTGGTTTTGACGTAAAGTGACCACTGCGCATGCTCAGGCTCTCTCGAGATCGTGAGCATGCACAATGGTCGCCTCGTGTTGAAACCACTGCGCATGCTTGCTCCAGCAGCAGGGAGAGCCAATGGGATGTGGCTGCATCACACTGGTTCCTCCCCTCCAGCCTCCTGATTGGCTGGCTGGCTGCCCAGTGACTTGGGCAGCCTTAAACTGCACTGTCCCATGCTCCATGCTTCATTTGGAGCGTGGGTGATGGAGGAGATGGTGGGAGGGAATTTCTGCTGCTACTTAGCACTGACTGCAGGCCCGAAATTTTTGGAGGCGAAGGCCACTATTGCAAATATATTACTGCCTCTGCTCTGCTGCCTCTGCGTGCTAATTGTTAGGAGAGAGGGGGGGGCTTATTCTAGAAGATGCCACTTTTACTATTTGGTTTTTTAAAATAGTTTTTTTTCTTGTGCTGGGCTTCAGATTAGATTCTAGTTGTTACTTGGTTGGGGAGGTTCGCATTTATAGTTCAGTTCTGTTTTGGGCAGTGGGTGAACTCAGCCCAGCCTGCCTGCCTGCCTGCCAGATCTCAAAGTACAACTCCAGCACCAAGGGGGGCAGCTGATCTTTCTGTGTGTGTGTGCGGGGGGGGGGGGCTCCTGATTGATTGATTCCTACTTCATTTCTGTTTGGGGCAAGGGGTGAAGTCAACCCAGCGTGCCAGCCAATTCTCAAAGTGAAACTACAGCAGCACCAAGGGGGGCAGCTGATCTTTTTGTGTGTGGGAGGGTGCCTCCTGATTGATTGATTCCTACTTCATTTCTGTTTGGGGCAGTGGCTGAACTGGAGATTCAGCCTGCCTGGAGATGGGGGGTGGAGAAATGATGCAGATACTACCTGCGCTCAATAGACTGTACATGTAATTTAATTTGAAGGTGCTATTTTACTGCTGTGTGGGCGTGGCTATGTCAGGGGCGTGGCCACATCAGGGGGTATGGCCACATCAGGGTGGCTACATCGGGGGCGTGGCTGTGGGCACCCCCAATGTCGAAGTCAAGTCAGCTCCCCTGGATCAGACATACTTATACTTTTGCAGTTTCACACTGACTTACAGCGAATCTTCAAGCTGACCCTTCGGCTTTTCACTAAAGCAATTCTTGCTGTGGAGCGTTACTTCATAATAACATTGAGAACACGGAAGTTGTTTCTTTTTGTATATAATGCTCTTTTATGCTTCCGTGAGCAATTGGGAACAGATGAAAGAATAACAGTAATCCAATTTGCATCTAGGTTTGTCCTAGGAGGAACTTCCTTTAATCCTGGGTTCAAAGCGCAACATGGACACAGCGAAGACAAGAGTGGCTGGAAAATCCTGCCCTTGATGTTTGCTCTTCTGTACAAGTGCAAAGCAATACATAGTCTCTTAGCTGTGTACATTTATACCCATCTGTCACAATGGAATGGTGCCGGCTTGCATTGATTGGATGCCTGCCCTGAAACACAGGTGCCTGGCATTAATGTGTTTTTGATCGCCAGCCTGCCAAGCATTGTGGATACCACTTCCTCTGCAGGAGGTTCTTGCCTTGTGCCAGCACTGGGACTTTCTGGCATGTTGTCGGCAACACTGCAAGTCATTTAGAAAGTAGTAGAAGGCAGGAATGTGTGTGTGTGTGTGTGTGTGTGCGTGCGCGCTAAAAGGAGGCCAATGCAGTCTGGAGTGTCAGCTACGAAACTCACTGCGTGTCCTTGGCCAACCTCTGTCTCTCAGCCTCAACAACATTGCTGGATTCTTATAAAATGTGGTGGAGCCATGTTTACTTCTCTGATCTCCTTGTCGGGGATTCAAATTAAAATAATCAAAGCCATAGTATTTAAGTACACATTAAAATAGCAAAACAAGTAGAAATTTATTCTGCTTTATATACTGTATATATATATTTATGAAATGAACAGTTCAGCTTGTTTTCTAAGGGCCAGTAGGGATCCAGGCTCTGCTTCCTTGATGTGAAGGAGGTTTTCACTGATGTGGTAATATGGCTGAAAAGGCCCTGCTGCAAATGACTTTATTGCTGACAGGAAGGCATCAAGCCCAAAATTCCATCGGAAGATCTTAAAACAAACAGGAGAATACGTGATACGAGGAATTCTTTTGGGAATTCAGCACCTGGGTTTTAGTCCAACACAGGCATGCCCCAGTATCCACTGATTCGGTATCCACGGTTTCAGTTATCAGCCGATACCATGAATACTGGGATGCCTATTAAAAATATATGGAAACTTTAAACAAATCTCTTTTTTTTTTACCTTATTGCAGCAAAACCACTGATGTTCCCCTATCTTTAAAAAGACGTCTCCAGTATCCACAGTTTCAGGTATCCATGGGGGGATCCGGAACGGAACCAGAGCTGCTACCGGGAACATGCCTGTACCAGCACTGTGAACCAGAGGCAGATCTAAGGGTGGCCAAAGCTCTAAGTTTTGCAAGAAGCCTTACCTTGCAGTGGAAATCACTCCTCTCCTGCACCGTTTTAGCCAATCCTCACAGGGAAAAGCAACATCTTGGCTTTGCTTACTGGCTACAGCAGCAAGGGAGAGGAGGGATTTACATGACCGGGTAAGGCTTCTTGCAACACTTAGAGCTTTGCCCTCCCTGTAGATCCGCCTCTGCTGTGAACTGAGTTTGGAAACAAACTGGCAGTTCCATCTACAAACACTTTCCGACCACTATGATCTACTCCTGCAACTAGCACCCACGAGGTCAATACAGTCTCCATCATACCTTCATTCAGCTGTTCTTAAAAAACAGAGATCTTCTGCTCCCAGAGCCAGCACTCAATAATTAAAAGTCTTTGTTAATAGGTACTGATTCACTCCTGCACCTCAAGTTCAAGCTTAATCAAACTCTTGCTGCCCACCTCCGACCTTTCTTCTGATTAAAAGCATCAGCCTTCTGCAGGAGTAACGAGTTTTCCGCTTTGAAGGCTGCCGGCTCCTTCATGTGAGCAGAAATAGAGACACGTGCTCTGACTGACGAACTGCCTGTGTTTACACTTTATGGCACCTGTTTGGGCTTCCCTGCCAGCAGCCCCTGAATTCATGGACACTTCTGGCTGCCATTAAGACAGATTGCAGAACACAGCAGGTGCCTCAGCATCTCACCAGCATTTTACAGATGAAATGGATGTGAGAGTGCAACTCTCTCTCTCTCTCTCTCTCTCTCTCTCTCCCCCCCCCTCCCGATTTCAAGAGCAACTATTCCTTGAAATGATGCTGGGTGAGGATTTAAAAAAGAACCACAAAGAGTGTGAACTGCGCATTCTTGAGCCACAGAGTCTCCAGCAGCACTTGGCATATTAATAAAGGAGCTCCTGAGGGCCTGTCCGTTCTGGAAATCACAAGCGCTGGCCTCAGGGCAATTTGACCAATTGGGCCATGTGCCTGAGGAGCCCCCGCACTGGGGCAGCAAATGGAGTGCCCCCAGCCGCAGCCAGCCCCTCACTCTGTAGCTGACACTCCCGCGTGGAATCATCAATGATGGTGCTTCAAGAGGATAGGGTGGCAAGCAGAGCGTTGCCACTAGGTGGCCCTCCCACCCATCTGCCCATCCCTGGGTCCGATTTGCTTGAATTGCCCCCTCCCTGGAAGTGCTGGTGGTGCTGCCTCTACTGGGTGCCTCACTGCTGCCGCTCATCCTGGTGAGTGGGGGGCGGGGCTCCATGGGTATGTGGGTCTCCGCAAAGATGTTTTGCATTGGGCCTACGCAGTGGTGTTCATTCAAATGATTTAGGAACAGGAACTCACTTTTGAGTTCAAATTCAAATGCTGAAGAAAAACAAAACAAAACCCAGAAGCAGCCACGGAGCCCGTTAGGATCCGGAACGCCCGTTCTGGTCCGTTCCCCCTGAATGACATCACTGGGCCTACAGCTCCTAAGACCAGCCTTGTCTGGCCTACAAACTTTATTTCTACTTCTGGGTTATAAGGTTATAGGAGCCGCTGTGGTTAACAAAAGAGATTTTCAAAGCTCACGTGCATCTTGTTTTATTGCTGGAGGGGGGCAAAGCTCTCTGGCTGAGCCCATGTTTTGCATGTAAAATATCCCAGGATTAATCCCTTGCCACACTACCTGAAAGGATATTGGTAGAAGGGCTGGGGAAAATGTTCTTTAAATCCCCGCAGAGCTGCTACCAGCCAGAGTAACATTCAGATACAGGAAGTGGGGGGGGGGCAAAGGGGGGGGGAGGGAGAGGGGAGGAGGAGGGGGGGAGAGAGGGCGTGCAGCAGCGGTGGGGCTAGGGGGGGGGGGGGGGGGGGGGGGGGGG